>JABUQX010021440.1:42500-45000 GCA_015478945.1 Trachelipus rathkii
GCTGCTTCAGATGCTGTATCACAAATGACTAAAACAGAAGATATTCAATTTCTCGAATTACAATGACAGAAAAGACGTCCAGGCTGCATGGCTGGTGTTGATTTAAAGTTGGCAAGGCTTGAAGAAAGGACGGCTGACAGGAAAGCCAGATTGGAGGAAGCTAAGAGAAAAGAACAATCTACTACAGCAAACCCAAAAAAATGTAATTAATTTTTTTTTTTAATTTTTAAATAATTTTTCATTATTATTATTACTCAAATACTCATCTTTTGTCTGTGACGAAGTTCAATTCTTTCACAGAATGAACGAAAAAAGATTATCTTTTTAATACTAATTTTTTTTTCTCTCTTCTCTTCCACAGATGAAGAACAAACAGAGCTTTATTCGAGCTCTGATTCAGAACTATCAAAAGAAGAACCGATGGACACATTATACTCTCCTGTTTTGGACAGTGAAGATCTTCCAGAATCAGGAAACCAGGCTGATGTTGATGCATGTGCTTCTGTCACCAAAAAGAAAAAGACAATGCAGTGGAACTCAAGTTGTCACTTAAAAACTATCCATGCTACTGGACAGATGCAACATTTTGAACAGGAACGCCATGCGAATATTATTTGCAACAGCTGAGGCGTTAGATGTTAACACTGAAGAAATAATTCTGAGCTGCAGCACTATTAGAAGACGTAGAAATTCATTCCGGCAACAAAGAGCAGATAAAATCAAAATAAATTTCAAAATAAGAAATTGGAGGGAACAGTTGTACACTGGGATGGTAAGATGTTACCAAACATCCTCAAGAAAGAAAATGTAGAGAGGTTGGCCATTCTTGTGAGCAATGGAGAAGAGGAGCAGCTTTTAGGGGTACCAGCTATAGAGAATAGTACAGGATATTCCCAGTCAAAAGCTGTAGCTGAAAGTTTAAAAGACTGGGGGCTAGCGGAAAATGTAATAGCAATGTGTTTCGACACTACACTGTCAAACACAGGTCATGGTAAGGGAGCGTGTACTCTGCTGGAGAAAGCATTAGGAAAAGACCGGTTATATTTGGCCTGTCACCATCATATTTTGGAGGTGATCCTAAAAGCACTTTTCAATTGCAAAATGGGGTTAACCACTGGTCCTCAACCAGAAATATTCAAGAGATTCCAGGTCTCTTGGTCTAATATAGACCAGACTAGGTACAAAGTAGGAATTGTGGACCAGAAAATTCAACATACCCTATTAAAATATCAAGACGAAGTAGGGAGCTTTCTGCAAAGTGAGCTACAAGAACATCACCCAAGAGATGATTATCTAGAACTACTCAACCTATGTTTGATTTTCATGGGAAAAGTCTCTTCGGAGAATGTAAAATTTAGGGCTCCTGGAGCATTCAGTCACGCCCGATGGATGGCAAAAGCCATTTATGCACTTAAAATATTTGTTTCGAGAGCAGTTTCCATTAACAGAAGCAGAATACAACTTGTTGAGGGATCAATTTATTTATTATTATGTTAAATGTGGTTTAACTGTTCCAATGCCATCGACAGCTGCCAAACTCAGATTTTAATTTATCAAAGATACTTAGAATCGGAGAAAAATTGACAGAGTGTTATCAGAAGACAAGTTTTACAGAAAGTTCTTAAATCATTTATGGTACCTTAACGCAGAGCACGTTTGTTTTGCTTTATTTGATGAGAATATCTTGGAAGTATTAAAAAAGAAAATGGCCGAAAAGATTTTGTTTTAAAAAGATGATGAAGTTTGTCAGGGGATTGTGCATGTGAAAATAAACAATGAAATGGTGAAGAGAATATTTCAAGGAGAAGACCTGTCCTATTTCATAACTGAACAAAGCCTCAGTTTTTTATAAAAATGTAACATATCATTAAACTTTCTACTTGAGGATCCCAGTGTCTGGAACGACAATTTAGAATATCTGAAATGCTTTGGCCTGGTGGCACATTTAAAAGTTGTTAATGACACTGCAGAAAGGGGAGTTAAACTTATTCAAGATTACAGCCAGACCCTTACACACGACGAAGATCAAAGACAATATCTCCTCCAAGTGGTAATTGGAATGTCGCAATCTTTATCCCGACACATCTAGGACAGCTTTGTCGACAAGTATGTAATGTTCTTTAAATCTTTAAACTTTTTTGTACTATTTTCCTCTTTTCTAGGTTTTTCTTTTATAAGTTAACTAAAAATAAAATTATACTTGAACTTTTAACTAAAAATAAAATTATACTTGAACTTTTTTGGAAAGGACTGATGAAAATAATAATAAGGAATACTTTTAATTATTTCAGTACTATTCTTTAGGTTTCAGGCTAAGCGCCAAGGAATCAAGTAATGGTATAAAAAAAAAATGCCGTATTTAGCCTACCTGACCTGAAATATACCTAAAATTTCAGGTATATCTGCTAAACTATTATACCTAAGGCAAAAAGTAAGTGCTCTTTTTAAAGCTAATAGTATCAGCTTTAAAATGAGTACTTTTTTTCTTATCTACCTATAA
>JABUQX010021440.1:47500-70412 GCA_015478945.1 Trachelipus rathkii
TTTCTCGATGATGAGAATGTGATACTTGTTGCTGATGAAAATTATGTTCGTCATGCATCTATTTTGGATTCCATTAGCACCAAACAAAAAAGTAAAACTATTAATAAACCAGTTTCACACCCTGTTTCACCCATTGCTACACCGGTTATTCCTAAGGAGCTCTAGGCATTTAAATGTCCCATTAAAAACTTACCTACTTTTAGTGGTAATATATTGGAATATGCTTCTTTCATAGAAACTTTTGAGAACTATGTTGAAGATCCAAATTACTCTGATCTTAGTAAACTTGTCTTATTATTGGATTGCCTTCAAGGCACAGCTAAACAGATGGTATCAGGTTATGCCCTCACCACAACTAATTATAAAGTAATTTGGATCACCTTAAGGAAGATTTTGATAATCCTGCAAAGGTCCAAGATACCTTAATAATAAAATTAACTAAACTAAATGCTCAGAAGTATGAGTACTCTGAACTCTATCAGTTTGAAGCTGATATAAAATGTTATATTGAATCCTTAAAAACAAAGGGCATAACTGTCGATGACAATTGTTTGGGAACATGCCAGTAAAAGTTGGACCCTTAAACATCTTTTTGAAATGATAAATCAAGCACCTACTGTTTTAGAAGCCTCAGGGCAAACCTTATCCAACAATGATAAAAATATTTCCAAAAAGTCAGAACATTCTTCACTTAATAACAAATGGAAGGGACATGGAGCAAAACCCAATCAGTCAACTGTGCTTAATACCAACGTAAACACAGCACATCAAAAATCCAATAATAAACCAAATTACCAACCTAACCAAAATAAACCTAATTATAACAACAACTATAATAGGTTTAACAATAATAATCCCCTAATATTCAAAATAAACCCCCATATCATAATAACACTCAGAATTATTATCAAAATCGTCCCACAAATCATAATTATAATAACAGCAATTTTCTTAATAATCAAAATAATCCCATAAAATGTCGTTTCTGTAACAGCAGTCATTATACTGCCAATTATAGTCTTATAAATACCCTTGAACTTCATAAACAATTGGTTCAAAATCATTGTTGGTGCCGAAAGTGTTTGGGTAGTAGTCACCCTACACCTGAGTGCCAAAATAATAAAAAATGTTTTACTTGTCAGTCTCCTGAACATCATACTGCTTTTTGTCCCCAATATAAAAAACCAGAATATGTTTCAACTATACCCCAATCCGCCTCAAACCACCTAACCTCCACCTTGTTGGCTAAGAGCCACAGTGTAGCTCTCCCCATAGTGGATTTAAAAATAAACAAAGGAGACAAACCCATCCTTGTTCGTAGCATTTTCGATCAAGGAAGCCAGGTCTCACTAATATCGAGATCAGTGGCTAAAATATTAAATTGTATTCCCTGTTCCACCATCAATATCTCCATAAACGGAATTAATAAATAGGGCACTCCTTCAGTGCATGATGTGGTCACAATAAACATCAGTACCAAGGAGGGGGGTGATCCCCATTTCTGCTGTTATAGTAGATCGTCTTCCCAATAATATTAAAATAACTGGGCATTATTTGTGGTAAATTACCCCTTGCTATTGGTGGCACTGAATCCCAGGGCACCATTGTTTCTTTTAGGGCAGAAGTCCAATTATTTGATTCTGATTTAATTTTAGTAATCATATTTGTAAGGACATTAATCATTCTTCCATCCTCCCTATAATTGAGGAGGAGGAACCTTTAACTTTAGTTGTAAATCCTCCCCTCCTGTAACTGAGGTCGAGGACTCTTTAGTTATAAATCCTTCACCTCCCATCGAAGATGATGAGGGAGGGGAAGTTGTAAATAATGTGCATCCTTCTGCCTTTTCCCATGAGGAATATTTAGACTTAGTTAATAGATTTAAGGTTTTATCCACCTCTGATGAGGCCTGTGAAATCCACCCCCCTTCTGAAAACTTTAAAAATATAGATTTTACCTCAGCTGAGATTGGTGAGAACTATCACCTTTCTAAAACTTTTGAAAACATTGATATTGTCTCTTCTGAGACTTGTGAGGACTCTCACACTTTTGAAAAAATTGAAAAAAATATATTATCTGCTTCAGCTGAAGCATCTAGTTCTGATTCTGCTTTATTAAAAAATATAGAAAATATAGTAAATATAAACAATTCTTTGGCTGAGGATCCTAAAACCCCTCCTCTTGTAATTACAGAGGAGGAATATAATAAAAACTCCATGGATGATCTTGATCATCTATGGTCTCTCTCCCACATTGGAATACTGCCTGATGAGCAGTTTACTTTAGCTGAAATAAAACGCCCTTGAATCCTTCAAGGATAATTTGCGCTTCGAAAATGGGAAATATGTAGTGTCATTACCATGGCTTGCAAATCATCCCACATTACCTGATAATTATTCTTTGTCGAAACGTCGACTTTAAAGTCTCAACAATTAATAAAGAACATGTCCCTGACTTCATCGAGGAAGTAAAATCTTCCACCTCCCTTCATCCTGAAGCTAAGTTACACTACCTACCCCATCATGGGGTAAGCAAAAATTCTTTTACAACTAAATTCTGTTTAGTTTATGTAGGGTTGGGATTAAAAAAAAATGTGTTCGTTTTTAAAAAAAAAAAAAACCGAAGGCCAAAATTTTTTTTTTTTTTTTTTTTTTTTTAAATTACTTATTTTTCATATATATCAAGTCTTTTTAGGGTATTTAGCCATTAAAATACAGTAAATACGATACAACATGTTAAAAGAGGTATACAATATATAACATTACGATTTATTATCTTAAAACAGTTTTATTAGTGCTCTAGGACATATAATTATTACATTTCACATGATCTGATTATTATAATATATATAAATATAACTATAAATATATATATATTATATATAAATATATATATACGTATATAATATATATAATATATAATATAATATAATATTAAATAATATTATATAATATATATAATATATATTATAATATTATATATATAACTATAATATAATACGTAATACTATATATATATTATTATATAGTATATATATATACTATATAATATTATTAATATATAATATATATATTATAATAATATATATATATATAATATATATATATATATAAAGGATGAAAAGTAGCACCAAGGCTCCAGACATTCATTGGAAAATCTTTATGAAAATATGTTAAAATATTGTCGAAAGCTTGTCAGTTCCATCATCAGGCTGGGAAAAACAAGAAAAAATTGATGAATTAGTGGACAACAATTACAAAATTAATGACATAAATGAAATGTTTGAATAAAAAAATCTTTTTTTTTTCTCATAAAATAAAATGTCTCACCAGTTATCATTAATCCTAAATATTTAAACAATCATTGATTTCTATTTACAAGCGGAGCTGGAAACTCAAATCTCAGAATAAACTTAGGCACAAAAATTCGATACCAATAATCAAACTAGAAATTAAATAATAAATGAAAATTACAACTAAATGGGAACCAAAAAAAAAACACATGAAAACCTTGAAAAAGAATTAAGCAAAGCTTACTAGAATTACACACTCAAGGATAAAACAACGAAGAGTCATCGGCAATAAACTTCATTAGACTACACGACATGGTCAGAGAACTCAGAGTAGTAACAACTTAACAGTCCGACCATCACAGTTTAAAGAACGGGTTTAATTTCTGCGTTTGTAGCAAGAACTACACTAAAAATTTAGAGTTTCATTGATTAAGACAAATAGAAAATTTAGTGAAAATAACAAGATGTCGAGTGTGTGTGACATGATCACGTATGGATGAATGAAAAGGGCTATTGAGTAATAAATTTGTAATGTGTGGAAATACCTCTATTGCCCATCCACTCTGACAGCACAGTTGGGCTGATGCTACCAACAGAGGAGGCCAGTCGGCAGCCACCAACGCTAAATTTAACATGACAGAGAGGCTGGGAGCAGCAGGGGTCTTTTCCTTGTGTTAGTTTTGGAATGCTATTTTATGTGAAGAATTGAAAATTAATTGGTAATGCAAGTTGAGGAAACGTATTAAAATAAAATGAAAAGGTCTTAGAAGTTTAATGTGAATGGTTCATAGAAAAGGCCAAAGAGATTAGAGGATACACTTCTTCTGTTTTACGGATAAAAATAAGATTCACAACTTTTAACTATAAAATTCCAATTACAAACATCACTTCAACCGTGAAGAGAGCTTGACAGCACACTTCCCTTTTTTGACTGCTATAAGAAAACTCACCACAGATTTTACACACGTCCTATTTAGAAGAAACTTTCACCTGGCTTTTGGTCTAAACTTCTTCACGCCACATCCGCTCTCATAATAACATGCAATACGTAATTAAAACTTTCTGTTCAGAGCTGTTCTTTACATCCACTTACCACCTTATGCACAATGAACTTTCGGTTTTTACTGAACTTTTGAATCTAATTTTTCCATTCCTAGTTATAATACATTAATAAGTTTCTGGATTCTAGGTTTAACCCCCCAACTTCAATTCCTAAATTATAACTATATCTTTCTTTGCCTTTCTATGAACACATTCACATTAAACTTTCTAAAGACCTTTTCATTTTCTTTTTAATACTTTTCCTCAACTTGATACCAAATTATTTTCACATTCTCACATTATCGCATCTTTCTGTAACCACAAGGAAAGACCTGCTGCTCTTCGGAGGGATGTCATTATACAATTTAGCTGGTGGGCTGCGATGCCTCCTATGTTGGTAGCACTCAGCGGCAACTCGCTGTCAGAGTGGATGAGCATAGAGGTATTTCCCCACATTAAATTATTACTCAATAACTTATTCATCCATACGTGATCATGCACACACACTCGATCATCCTTTTAATTTCACTAAATTTTCTATATTGTCTCGAACGACGACTTCACTAACCAACTTACACATTCTAGAATCTCTCCACATCGCAGAAATTAAACCCTCTTTAAACTGTGTGGCGGACCTGTTAAGTTGTTACTACCTCTGACGTTACTTGACGCAGTCCCTGTATTACATGAAGTTTGCGATGACTTTGTTGTTAATCCTTGAGTGTTAACTACTTTCTAGTAAGCTTTTTTACATTTTGTTTTAAGAATTTTTTGCCCTAGGTTTTATTCCTGAAGATTGAGTTTCCGGCTCCGCTTGTAAAATAAAGAAATCATGATTGTTTTTAATGCCTCAATAACTGATATACTGTAACCATTTTTAATTTTACTGAGAAAAAAAAAGACTTTTGTTTTATTCCAACATTTCATTTATGTTATTTTAGTATTGTATCACTATCTCAAAACTATACTATATTTTTTTCTTGTTATTCCAAGCCTGATGATGGAAACTGAAAGCTTTCCGAACGTTCTGTTTAACCCTTTCAATAAGATTTTCAATGTTGTCTGGAGCCTTGGTGCTACTTTTCACCCTTAAATTACGATACCCGGATTATAAAGTTGATCAGCTACTATATAAATATCATATTATATATATATATATATAATATATATTATATATATATATAACTATTATTATATAATATATATATATAAAATATAGTATATATATAGGTATATAATTAATTCTTCTACCTTTTTCTCCCCCAAGACCTGGTGGTAAGGTGCCGTACTTAGCGTCAGAAAGAAAGCAGTAAAGCAATATTGACAACTAACTCGACAAGAAACGCCAGCGCTTAACCCCCCCCCCCCTCTTAACCATTAATGAGTAAGGGGACTCGTCGCAGTTCGAAGAATCCCAGCCTATAGCTTCACGGACTGCGATTGGACGCCCTCACATGTAAATCGGCAGTGTAACGCGGGTTCATGGCCCTTTGACCCAGTGGGCCACACCTAACCCTCACACAAACCCGCCATTCTCTCTACTTAGGTTTTCGTTCATTTTGGTCAAACTTGATGGGCATAGTCTGTAAAAAGGTTGAATTTAAGGATGTGCTTAGGAAAAGTGTAACAACAAGTATGGCGGCCGGGTAGGCCCTTCTGAGAGTTATGAATGGTTTCATTCAATAAAATATAATTTCTTTCCAAATGGATAACTACATCACAATAGTTGATCAACTTATTGTAAAATAAACCATTTTTTATGGTTTTATTTCTGTTTATTCCAACTTCAAGTGTTCTCCCAACTCACAACACGCTGACTTCACATTGTTTGAACAACAAGAAACCTTCGTAAGAAATCGGCGGTCGTTTTTGCAGCGAGTTCGGCTAAACACCTTAAGCATTCATTACCAAGCTTAAGGCACAGGAATGACGAAACGGTGATAACTATATATTATATATAATATATACAATATATATATATTAGTAATATATATATATAGTAATAATTACGTATACTATATATGTATAATATATAATATATAATATATATATATATATATAATATATACGTAGTATAATATTGCAACAACGATAGATTCATTAACTAACTTTGTTTTATACACGATACTTTTTATAATTTGATGAACTACTTCGTATAATTGACGAATATATGGCGAGAATGCCGATAATTGTAAGGTTGTGTCAACGGTTGCAAATGTGCCCTCCAAGAAGATTGACCCATGTCTTTTTATTGTTAGTTATGTTTTGTAGCCCGCGAATGTTTGGTTAGTAGAGCGATACAAGTTTCGAAGCGCACGAGCTACTGAGGAAAGTTGACTGAATATTGGGTTCAAATTTGTGGAAAAAGTGCCACATTATAGGGATGTGAACATGAAACTAAGAAAAACAAAACAAAATAAAGTTTAAGTGAAAGAAAATCTCTACTTTTTCGTTGGGAAGGCTTAGACCTAGAATAAGTCCTTCCACGTTACCTGGAAACCACTACTGAACACAAACAACATAAAAAACATTAAAACTAAAGAAAATAAAATATAAAGTTTGATAAATGTGATCGAAATTTACCTATATATAAGAACAGAAAACTTAAAATTAAAATTTCACGGTGAAATTGATAACTTTGGAACAAATACAGCCAGTTATGCAGCTAGGCTACTCACGCACGTACATAATTCGAACAAACAATAAAGAAATAAAATAGAACTATAGTTTATTAGTGCCAGTTCTAAATCCTTTAAAACAAATATTCCATTAAATAAGTGACAAAACAAAAATAAAGGAAGAAGTTTAAAGTTAATTTGAATTTGCATTTAAAACTAATTACCTGATTGACTATCTGTCATCTCTACGGGCCTATATAGTAAGCTACACTATTATTGTAGCAACAGGCCTATTTTTATAATTTAAATGGTTTAATATTTTTTTTAAACAACTTTACAATTACGCCTACTTGGTATTGACACTGTGTGAACGTGTTTGAACATCAAATAACAATAAAACAGTGAATCTAGACTCAAATGAAGGGTGAATTTTGAAAAGGTTTAGAAGACAAAAAAAAAAAAAAAAAAAAAAAAAACAAATTTTTGTGAATTAACAACGAATTGACCTCGACTAGAAGCAGGTCTGGTGCTCAAAATTTAAATAATTCACCGTCTGGAATTTCTATACATCTGTAGATTTGAATAAATGAAATGAATGGACCTACTAATGAAAACCTCTAAATAGGAACGACGGTCACAACTCTAAAAACTTATTGGTTGAGAGTGATGATCGTTCTCGCTCCCCATCACCCGAACCAAATCGATGAACCTAGGAACAGTACTTCTCTGGCACGGATATTCCCTCGGGTTGAAACAGGGAGTGGAAAGTGGTTAGATATACAAGTGGAATTCTATTTAGCCATTATTTGGTGACCTGATAATATTGAACAGGTTCAAACTTCTTGGTCCTCTTTACCTGGCTATAACTTCACAGAATAAACGTACCTATCACGACCACAACACTATGCAAGAATTGGGTCGCCCTTTAACTGACACTTATGCTCCATCGGATAAGGAGAAAGCTGAAAATTTATTTCGGCAGGACTTAAACCTGGTGAATAAGCCCACCGCATATCTAACAGACAATTCAAAGCCACTCATTTGGACATCCGAGTTACTCATGGCTTCTACCATCAAAATGAAACCTTATGAAACAGATGTTTCTTTTGTTCCACCTGAGGATCTGGTACCGTTATTAACGGTATTGAAAGCAGATGCGGATATTCATAAATTGGCTGCAGCAGCTGATGTGTTCCATGGATCCCAACTCACTAACGTCAAAATCCTACTCCAGAATTATTCGTCAATGCTATGAGCTCCATCATCCCTACCAGGGCAACGTGATCCCAGCCCCCCCTTAGGAAGACAGACACCATTTTCACACAATGACTTTGGGCCCAAATAAACAATTGACTAAGTGAGATGTTCCAGAAGTTGGAGGCCCTCACATACACAGTAAATCATTAGATAGATGTCTCGTAATGAGATAATGGTTGGGACAGAGGTCGCTTTCCTGGCTGGGACCGAGGTCGTTCTAACCGTCGTCGATCATCTTCAGGATTTAGAAAAGATGGACCCCTTTGCTACTACCATTTCACATTTCGTGAAATGGCTAGCAGGTGCCAAGGCCACTTGCAAAAATGGCTCATTGTTTTGCAGCATACGCGCCATACAAAACACATGCTGGACTACCTTCCCTAATCGCAGGAAACTAAGTAATAGAGGTGGAAGTTACGCCTGTACAAGACAAGTGCGTTTTAATCCGTGTAACTCGTAAAATTCTGTAAGTACACAAAGTAGTTTTAACAATATAGAATGTCTTAGGGAGGAAAGCTACCCCCACCAAAATTTGACATACATTAATTACAACAAGTATATGGTAAAGAATGGTGTACTATTTTGTCATGCTAATACAAAAATAATATCCAGGTTCATGTTCATTTAAGTGAAAATGCAACTAATGGCATAAAACAATCTGTTTTATGCGAGAGAGCTTCTCATTTGAGTGAAAATGAATCTTGGTATAGGAAATTTGACTTCTCTAATAATAGTGTTAACGGGTAAGGATATGCCATTATCACAGGTACGCGAACAGCAGTTATTGGGTCTGGAATCTTTAAGTTCCAAGCCAAATACTGCAATGCGGGTTGAAAATAAGCAGATTCTTGCAATGGGTCATTGCTTCCCAAAGTTTTGAATGTAAAACGAATGTAAATATTTTGCAATTACTTGTCTCCTTCGTATATATGACGCTAATTCAAAGCAATTATTTCTGTTAGATACAGGGAGTTTCATTTTCTATTTTAAAGGCTTCTGCAGACAAAGGACAGATCTACTTGGCTTTCTTACCAGCTGCCTAACTGGAAGTCAGATTACATTTATGATTTGTATAACTAAAAAATTAAATTTCCTGCTACAAAAGGGACTATGACGCATTATATTTTTTATCGACTGTGTAATTGATAATATTTAGGGTAGATTTTTTTACCTAAATATAATTTAACTAGATTTTAGCTCACAATATTAATAATGTGAATGCACAGACTGGTCTTTCTTGTGAGTCATTCAACGGGAATGACTTCTGAGAGCACTACCCATACCAATGAATTTAATTACTATATAATTTCTAACTCTTTCTCTAAACTTCCGCGCCTTCCCTTTATACCTCTCTATTAGGTGAATATAAAAATGTCAAAAATAAGTAATGGAAACATTTTACAGAATGTTAATGCGAGAGATAATACCATTATAATAATAATACCCTGGGGGTACCTATCAGGACAACTGCCTCCTATCAAGTGGTAATATAAAACTAGAAATGATAACGATGACATAAACAGTGATATTAATAACACGAAAGTGACTTTTAATAATACCAAGTGAAATAGGCTTTACAAATATTTACCTCTTTCCCCGCTGACACAAAATTCCTAAATGAATTATTCCTTAACTACAATTTAAACGTTAACGGGTTCCCCAACTAAACATTAACAAGTTCGCAGAACTCTCCTACTAGTTTTATATGATAGGCCAAAGAAGAGATAGCAGGTAGTAACAAATGCGGGTACTTTCTCCCTCGACTCACTTGGGGATTTCCGATTTCGGTACTTTCTAAAGTAGTGGAGTCCGAATAGTAGCCGATCTGAATACTGACAACGAGCTGTTTCGAGACAATTCAGTCTCCCTACATTTAAATGACTTTACGAACCTTACTTCACGGTGGTAAGTATTTTCTGTTTTAGAACTTAAAAAAGGCATTTATAACCTAAAGTCCACCCCTGATTGTCAAAGTCTTCACTATACAATTACATCTTTTGGGCACGTTTTCATAAATAGTACATCTGTAGACCAGCTTCATTCCAGTCCACTAGTTTTACCAAATCATATCTTTAATTCTTTTCTAAAACTCCCTAACATTTTTTATATTATATTGATGATATCTTATCGCCACTCCTACTCATGATGAACCACACTGAATGATTTTAGAATGTACTAGACGAGTTAAAATCTTTTACAATTTGAGACTAGTGCTGATAAGTGCCAAATGGACACGTCTCGGGTTTACAATATTTACGGTTTTGATGTGTCGCGAAGGTCCATGCTCCACTATGGGATAACAACCACGCTTTATGAATAATCCAAAACCCAAGACTATCAAAGATTTTCGTTCTTTCATAGGCAGTCTAAACTATTTTCGCTCTTCTCTTCTGGGTATTTCTTGAAATAATTTCTCCTCTTCTTTCTTTTCTCAAAGGTGCACCATACTCTCAACGCAGAGTAAAATGGAATCTGAGGCACGAAGAACGCCTTTATATGGCCAACACTTGGCCCTCAACAAAAGCTAATACCTTTGGTTTCCCTTTGATAATGCTCAACTATTTGTTTCACCTGATGCTATCAGGACAGCCCTTGGCAGGTGTAGTACGTTTCTACGGAAAATGAATAAACAGTTCCCTGATTTAGCAGTTATCATTGAATCCCTATCTGAAATTGGTTATACGTATATATATGCAAGGACACCTTGCCTTGGTTAAACTTACAGAAATTTTCCACTATGTACGAAGCAAGGAAGGTAAGATGTTGTTTTTGGTGACAATCTTTCAGTCCACACAGTCACTGTAAAAAGGACTGATGCTATGCACTTGCTAGCAAGGGAGCAGCGATACCTACACTTTTTTGTCAGAGTAGTTGACTGTACTCATATAATCTGAAGAAATATTCTTGCAGACTTTCTTATAGACGTACGAAATCCGCTCAGAGAACCCACCCGAATGGCCACAAATTTGCCACTCCTTCCACTCTAGCGGAAAAAGTAGAATATAGATGTCAGCAACAAGACTCTTCCTCTCTACAAATAAATTGGAGATCAACTGCCCTGAAGCAGATAAAGTCATTCCAGAACGTACTCCTGTGAATAAGTCTGGTGTCACCAGATTGTTCCTACCCCCAGCAGAATTCTCCAACAGACGGATGACACGTTATGCTCTTGCATCAATTTTCAATATTTTCGGCAATGATGTATTTAAGCTTTTTCAGTGTACAGATTGACTACAAAGAACTGCAAGCAGCACAAAGAACCTGATGTACATACCTTCAAGAAATATTTTACACATAACCACGAAAATACGGGTCTTAAGCTTGCAAAAAGACTATATTATTATAGGAATGACGTGGTCTCACTAGTCGTTGATGAATCTATTCCACTTTTCACACGTGGTCCTTTGTTCCAAAATCCTTTATTCTTCCTGTCATTTCTTATTCTCACTCTTTAGCGGCATTTTGTGTTTAAGGAAACTCTGGCTCCCTAGAAAGCGGTTTGTATGGAAAACATATGCCAAACAGTATGTAAAGGCCAATTTGTACAACGTTGTGACTGCATGTCAGAGATCTAAATTCTTTTCGCAAATAAGCGCTCCAATAAGAATCCTTACTAGCCAGTAATCGGCCCAAATTTCAAGAGTCATACTTCGACCATTCCTTAACATGCCTTAATGCAAAACAGCTAATACAGTACTTTTAATACTTGATTGATAGTTCTCCCGTTATCTCTTTTGCTTTCCCTTTGAAAAAAATAGAAACCTCTACCATAGTGGGGGTAATTACTGAGAATTTCTACCCATAGCTGGAGTGGTAGGAGAAACTTACGTTTCTGATAGAGGAAACCAGTTTAACGTTCGGAGAAATGGAAAGAACGAAGGAAACAGAAAAGAGAGGAAAAACGTTACCTCGCGCTAATACCCCAAAGCAATGCCTCACGACAAAGCCCCAATAGAACATTGTTGAGATCTTTGCGACCCATGCTGTGGATAAATATGGAAAGACTGTGAAGTATTATTATGCCTTCTCCCCTTTGTGCTATTGTGTCTGCGTACTGCCCATTGAACTTCACGAAGGAATCACCCTGCCATCTTATATGGGTCAAAACGTCCCTCTGCCCTGGAAGCACTTAATACGACCAGCTGGACGCCTCCTTCCCATGTCCATTGAAACACTTACGCTGAAAAACTAAAATTATTCTTAGGACTCCTTCTGTCTCCAGAACTTTCGGCAAGAACCCCAAAATATATGTGCCAATAGTCTGCAGATGCACAAACATTGTACTAGTTAAAAAACAGCAGTATGGCAGACACAAACTAGAACCCAAATATCATGGCCCCTATCCCACAATAAAGTTTTATCTAACAATAATGTGTACATAAATAAAAAATAATCAAGTACAATGTGAAAAACTTAATAAACTGTAAAGCCATATTTTATTTAAATAATGAATGTGAAGAGTTAGATGATTTATAAAAAAATTTGCTAGTTGGTGCTTAACACAAGTTATATATTAATGCAGTATACATCTTGGTGATAAGTGATATAAAGGTGAAACTTTCATGTAACATGTTGATTACTTTTACGGTATAGTCTTTTTTTACGCATTTAAGTTTATTTTGAGTTAAATTCACTTAATCTTCTATATTACCTCTAAAATAAGTAAGATGTAAAAGTGGCTGGGTTGTTCAGGTTGTGAATCTCCAAGTACATACTGGAATTCACCCTCCCAAAAGTCACCCAGTGCACAAATTACGATTCATTACATAATTTGTTTATAAAATAACTTTAATTGATGAAATACCACTTCGTACATAATTACGATACTAGGCGACGAATATGCCATAATTGTAAACGTGTTAACGGTTGGCAAATTGCCCTTCAAAAAATTACCCATGTCACTTTTTACTTGTTATTTTACATTTTTTGTAGCCCGCGAATTTTGTTAGTAGAGAGATACAAATTTTCGAAGCGCATGTGCTAAAAATAAAACTAATGATACAATAATTGACAATAATAAATTGACTACAAAATATCTTTCAGGTAAGCTCGTGACATATAAAATAAGAAGACAAACTAATATAAACAATAGAAGTTTTACAGTGAAAGACAATACTCTACTTTTTTCGTTGGGAAGGCTTAGACCTGAATAAGTCCTCCATATATATATATATATAATATATATAATTATTTATATAATATATATATATATATACTATATATATTACTTATATAAGTATATATATATATTTATATAGTTTCTGACAACATCTTTCTGGCCCTTGCCACAACACATCTCTAACAACTTTCTGTAAATCTGCCTTTCTTCTCCTCTTATTAGATCTGATGGTTCTGTTGCCATTACTTCAAAAAAAGCCAATCTCTTCGGCCCCATTTTCCACTAACTCAACCTAGGCAAGTAAACCATTTCTCCTCCTCCTCCTCCTCTTCGAGTGTCCTTTGCCTTTGCCTTTGATACATTTGATCAGGTGCATAGACTCAATGAAATCTAGAATGTTAGGAAAAGCAGGTGGCCTGATGGGCATTCCTCCGAGAGTTTTGAGGAGTGTGCTTCCGTGCTGAACCCACGCCCCTCATTCATCTATATGTCTCACACTAACACTTTCCGCTCAGTGTTTGAAGCTACGCACAGTCCAACTAATTCCATAAAAAAAGGAGCCAGGAAGTTCTCTGATCTTTCTAACTATTCCTATAGCTCTCACTTGTATTTCAAACGACTTTGAAAACCTTCTCAATCTTCATTTTCTTGTTAGACATTGCCTCTTGCCCATTACATCTTTCCGATTCTAATATCGTTGATCGGATAGAATCTTCCGGGTGGGTCTCATCTTGCATAAATTCAATTCTTTAAACCAAACTTCTACACATCTCCTCACACGACACCTTCTAACTAACTTTCTCTCAAGTTCTTCTTTCTCTCCTATTGACAATTTAAACAACGCTAAGGCCTTAACATAAACAAAAAGAATGTCTTTGGAAACCCGCCATCACAGCGGTTGACAATTGAGAGTCTGTTTAGAACTGCAGAGACTTTTTTCCTTTCTTAGTTACTCGCTACTCAAGGCACTCATCCGCCCTTGTATGGAGTGCTGCTCATATCTGGGGTGGTTGTTTCTGGTTTCAGCTCGGCTTTTGGATAGGTCGAGTCTCAACGGCAAAAAGGCTATAAACTGTTCTGTACTTCCACTTTACTTGACCCTCTATCCTTGCGGCGCGACGTTGGTGCCTTATCTCTCTTCTATAGGTATCAACAGCGGCCAAAGGTGCTTGGGGACACTTATCACTCGCGTACGCACACCCTTTCTTAGACGCCCCTCAGTACACAAGGGCTGCTGTCGTCTTGCTCAAGGGTTTTTTGTGTTGATATTGGTAACTCCAGGCTAGTTCACTGTGGTGCTTACTTCTTTCTTGCCACCTCTGTTCTGTGGGATTCTCTCCCATCTTCTGTGTTTCCTGCTGAACTTAATCATATATACATGTATATATTATTATATATATATAATATAATATATAATAATATATATATATATATATATTATATATATATATATATATATTACTATATACTACTATATTATATATATATACTATATGTGGCACACTTGCATCAGATCAATATTACTGTCAGACGTCTGTTAAACGATATTTATTTACTTGCAGGAAGCATGATCCCTCACATTTCACCATTCAGCACACTGGCAGCTGCATAGCTTACAAACTTTACCAGAGCAGCTGAATGTCACAACAGCATAAATTAATTCAGCGTTTCTGATACGCTGGAAGCAGAATTATGATAGCTTACAAAGATTGTTTGAACAAACAATGTTTCCCTATCCATATACTCTGCTGAATGCAATCATTTTTTAAAATTAATTTCGAACTGTTCAAAATAATTTGAAATACTTTAGTTAATCGTAGATAAATCTATGCTGAAAATTAATTAAAATTTTTACTTCTCTTGCTTCAACTTCTCTAATCGCGGGATGAATACTATTTTTGAGCTTTCGAAGTACGCTCTATCATACTCTTTTTTGGTTCTTCTCATTCCTTTTTCCCAGCTGTTTCCATGCGTCCGATTCCAACGACGATGAGGAGCAATTACGTATTAACTATATAATATATATATAATATACTATATATATATAATATATGATATTACTATATATATATAATATAATAAAATATATATATACTTATATATATATATTATACTATAATTTATACTATATTATATATAATATTATACTATATATAATATAATATACTATATAATATATATATATATAATATATATATATAACTAATATATTTAGGGGTGTAACCGGAACTGAAAATTTCAGTTCCGGCCGGAACCGGATTAGCCGAATCACAAAAGAAATTCCGGCCGGAATTCCGGCGACCGGAATTTCCTTATGAACTTCTTTAACTAGAAGGACATGTTAAATAAAACAATATTTTATATAACTTCCAAACTAAAATACTATATTAACTTCAACGCCACGTCACTC
Organism: Trachelipus rathkii; assembly: GCA_015478945.1. Lineage (NCBI taxonomy): Eukaryota > Metazoa > Arthropoda > Malacostraca > Isopoda > Trachelipodidae > Trachelipus > Trachelipus rathkii. Next base: position 63,238 of record JABUQX010021440.1, read on the forward strand.
AGCATACGGCATCACATGATCATCGAACGAGAATATCTACACCTCAAAGATTTGGATGTTCAATGGAGCCTTGCATCCTGTTGAACAGGGGAAACCACAAACGTGCAACAGACTCCAAGCGTACAACAATCACGTGAGTTTTGAGGAAAACGTTTCTCCAAATAGATTTGGTCATATCAATGACCAAACATCACAGGCAATTCATCAGAAAGATAATGAATTTTTATCGTACATGAGTTAGTGAGAACTCAGCCCTTCGTACAATCTTAAGATAGCTTATTGCTGGGCTATCATCATAATAAACAAAGATATACATATCGTAAAGTGTGTAACAGGCAATGAACATATCACAAATCCGCTGAACAGCAGGGATTCAATACGAAATTATCGCGCCCTTCTTTCACAAAAATATCTTATTCTTAGTAGAAAAATATTTTGTTGAGATGTTACCAACTCATACAGGAAATTGAGATCAGCAGTATTCAAGAAGTTATTTTAAAGCTGATCAGATACTCATTTACTTCAGATATATAGAGAGCTAAACAATTCAAACGAGTCATTTTCTTTAACTACTCACTGCTTACCAGCGAGTTTGGAAAAAATGGACTGTGCTCCATTGCAAGTATTTCCAGGTTCTCATTCGTGGAATTGAAATCACTTGAGTATCTGAAATTGATGAATAATTGGAAAATTCCTCCTAACAAAATCCATTTAATCCTTCGAGATGGAGCATAACTACACCTTGAACTGGACCTGATTTAGGCAACGGATACCAAGTTTTTTTCTTGTTTAATTTCATCAGACTTCCACTGTTATAAAGATGCCTTCTTTTCTCAAAGAACAAGTCAAATTTAATAATCAAAAAATGTAAGAATATTTGTAAAGTTTTAATCATTCCAGCTTTTAAGCTGTAATGAACTAAAAGAATACAAAGAGACTAGATCACTCATCTTACACAGCCACTAATGCCAATTCAAATGTTAATACAAGGGGAATACGCACATATTTGATTCTAGGAAAGAATTGATGTTTTAAAAACTCTGCAACGTTTTAATACTTATAGAACAATCAACATCATTTACACGCCTTCGACTGAATAACTAACTGGCAAATAAACTTGACAAAATTCTAAGAGTTTTTTGCAAACATTCTCTGTTATGAAACATATAAGGCAAACATGTAGACTATGCTCATTTCTTAGAACACCAATTAAACGTCGTTAGCTAGCTGGGTCTAACTACAGTACTCTAAAACAACTTATCCTGTTTTGACTATATCTTTATTGACTCTTTCTCTCCTTTTTTATCATACATATAAACTCTAACGACGCATTAGCTACAATAAACCTTAGATTTTGGCCAAGTAACTCAAAACTAATCAGTAGCATTAATACACGAAATTACATGCAAAGTTACTTAGTTTTTTGTAAGTTTGAAGAACAGTGAAAGTGACAAGCGAGTCACGTTAGTGTATAACAACACGACACAAAGACAAACGTCAGTGGCTCTCAAAAGGTGAAACTTTTAAGAAATTGAAATTTCTTTTACCAGAACAAATCAATTTCCTAATCTGGAAAAGAGAATTACTTATTTGGGGGACAAGTGAACCAAAGCTAATTCCAAAACTACTGGCAGTACTAGCCATAAATTATTTCCTTTCCAGTCTTCCCACACTTATTGCACAGAAATTTTTTCATTTTCAGAAGCAAGGAAAACGTTAAAAATATCGCCCACTACTGGTGAACAGTTTTTCTTTTACTTCACCACACATTCACCACATTTTAAAAGTGTTTAAAAACGTTAACTTTATATTATACATAATATATATATATATAATATAAAACATATATATATATACTATATTAATATACTATATAATATATATATTATTATATTTATATATATAATATAAATAAACTATAATAAACTATAAATAATACTATACTATATATATAACTATAATATATATATATATATAACTATATTATATATATAATATATAATATATATATAATATATATATATATAAATAATATAATAATATATATACAAGGACAGTATTTTATAGAATGTATTTTAATTTTTATTTAACATTTAAACGTTTAAAGAAATTTTACCTATATATATAATATACATATATACTAATATATATATTATATATATATATATATTATACTATATATATAAATATATATCTATATATTTAATATATATAGATATATATATATATTATATTTCTCTTTATATATATAGAAATATATATACTAAATAATTTATATATACTAATTTTGGAAATTAAATTTAAATTTAACATTGAATACTCTTATACTCCTATATTTTACAGGTACTTTTGAGCACATTTATTTAAATAATACTGTATATACTGATGCACTGTATGGACTACTACCACGAGGCTACCTATATATTTTGTTAAACAACGATAGGCCTATGGGTTTATATACTAAACATCTCTTTCAGCAACATTTTTTTGAAAGGTAATTCAAATTCAGGTTAATAGTCTAATTTTTTCAAACATCCGGCCGGAACCGGAACCGGAAAAACATGTCAAATTCCGGCCGGACCGCGGCCGACCGGATTGCCCGGTAACACCCTCTAATATAATATATATATATAGTTATTATAATATATAGATATATATATTTATCATATAATACTATATAATATATATATATATATTATATATATTATATTATAGTATATAACTATACTACTATATAGTATATACTAAATATATTATATGTATATTATAATATAATATATATATTATAAATATATATATATATACTAGATATCTAAGATATTATCTATTATATAATATATATAATATATTATACTATTATAATATATATAAACATATATATACTATACATATAAATACTAATATATATATATTATATATATATATATTATATATATAATACTATATAATATATAATTATATAACAACAAAGCATTTAATGAGAGATTTAGACGAAAGGAAAACATTAACCCCTAATTTTTAAGATTGCACTTTTATGAATAACTCAAGTACATTTAATTTAAAACCGTTTTATTAACAAAATACATTATATTCACTATATTCTACTTGAATTCTATCAACGTTTACAGGTATAAAGCATGCATAACCCTAACATACCATTCACTGTTTTCTGCGCATAACAAATACATATTACAAAGGGTCGTCATGTTACTTTAGCCACATAGTGTGCGTACGAAACTATGCACGCACGAACAAACAACTTGACAATAGAAATGAGAAACATAATAGACGCCATCAAATTAAACTATCCAACAAATATCATTCACCAAAGCCTAAATAAAGCTTAATGACTATTAACTTTAATATTACCTTTGCTAATACTAAGAAGTTAAAGGTTTTACATAAACATATAATTACAGATAAACATTCTCTGAAAGACATAATTTGATTTAGTATGAAGTCTTGTTATCAATATTTCGATAACTACAAACAGTAAAAGGAATAATATTATATAAATAGTTTTGGAAAATTGTGCTTTCCTCTTTTGTTACTTGTGTAGTACAGGGTCTTGTGAGTGAAGACGATCCCCTTTACATATATATATATATATATATTATATCGCAATATACATTAGTACTCTCCCTTAGTAATGCCATCAAATTAACACATGGCCCACTCTCCATCAACTATCGAAAATAACCCAAGAAACATACAACAATAAACTCACAAATTATAGAAAACTTTACTGAGCTTACTATAATACAACAAATATAAACGAAACTTCAACGAGACCAGAAGTTACATGTATGTTATAGACAAACACACTTAATCAAAGCCTAAAACTATCAAACTCATGCAGAAGAATCTTACAAAAATTGGAACGACATGGCAACGCAGATTATCAGAACCAAACACTACAAAGTTAATAATATCTGCAGTTTACAACAACTAAATTCCTCTCTTTGGAAATCCCTGACTAGATGTGGAAGGGACTACCCACGAAAGCGACGGAGAATTCAAGAGAACTATATATATAATGTGTCATTTTTTTAATTAACAAAGGTTTAATATTAAATGTACTTTAGAGTATATCATAAGTGAATAATAGGGGTTGATGTATATATTATATTTTATATAATATATAATATTAATATAATTTTATTATATATATTATATATATATATATTTTTTATAACTTACTATTATTATATACTATATTTACTTATACTTATATACGTATATATATTATCTTATATACTATTTATATTTATATAATATTATTTTATTATATATACTATTACCTGTAATATAACTATATAATAAAACACTATATATATATAATATTATATATATATAATATTATATATATATATTATTATTTATATATACTATACTATATATAATTATCAATATATATATATACTATACTACCAGTGTTGGCAATTGCGATCGCAATTACCATTTCGATTGCGATTGGCGACGTGTGCCGCAATTAGTTTAAATTCTTGCGAAATGGCTGCGACTGCACATTATTTTTAAGCCACACATTACATCGCAATTGCAACCCGCAACCTTAAGAAATATAGAAAAATAACGCACACTCAATCACTACTTCTGGTTTGAAATTTTTCAAACTCGTAACAACGTTTAGACATGTATTACCAGTGATGTACGTCCGGTCTCGTTTTATTTTGTATGTGCAGCGTTATTAGCTAAATTCAACTATTGCTGAAATAGGTTGTGTTTTTTTCCGATTGTAAAGACTTTTCACTATTGATAAAATGGATCGTTTCTTGATCGAAACGTCAAGTAAATACTTTCTGGTCCAATACCTACCTATTTCTTCAAGTGAAGGGAATCACGTACGAAACTCGCTACTGTTAGTAGCTCTGATAATGCTAGAAGTGAAACTGTCGGAAGTCAATCACAGAACTCCTGGCTTAAACCTATAACGACATTTTTTGAGTTTGTAAGCTCAACGAAGAAGGTGACTGTTATGGGTTTTAAGTGTACTTTACACGTGTTACGCAGTCCTAAATGTTACAACGGCTCAGAACAAAGTCCCTCTCAGTCTGCAATCACCATATTTCAATCATACACTGGCAAGGTAAGATACCTATCTAGATAGACTAGCATATACTTACAAGTGTGATATATACACTATACTAATATACATATATCAAATATATATATATATATATAACTATATATACTATATAACTATACTATATAATATATATATATACTTATACTATACGTATAAATATATACTATATTAAACTAATATATTAATATATATATATATATATATATATATATATAATTATACTATATATATATATAACTAGTACTAGCTATAACACAAAATATATGCTAGTCTATCTAAGAATAGAATAGAATATATACTATACTATAACTATACTATACTATATTACTATTATATATTATATACTATACATATATAATATATTATACTATATATAAGATTATATACTATATACATATATAATATAATTATATCAGGTACGGTGGGCACCCGCTCATTTTAGGGGTAGTCCGCTAGCGCGCCTCCGCACCTCGAGAAACGTAGTTCCTAGCCGCTCCTCTTCCGCACTTGATTCAGACCATCAAACGACTCGCGGCTTACTGCTGCAAGTTCCGCTAACGTCTCACCTCTCCCGCTACATAATGTGCGACGTAAACAAAAATTTACACTATATATTTTGCATTCTCTATAATCCTACAAAAAATATATATATATTATGAAAACATTGACATGACATATTTACAAACATCTCATAGATTTTCCTACTCCTGCCTCAATATCGTCTTCAAGGACAAGAGATCCTATTACCCTTTCAAAAGATGGTGCTCAGAGAGGTAAATAGCAGTTAAACACGCAGGCCTCTTTGCCCTCAAAATACCCCTCACCAAAATATACTAATATTCGCTCTACATGAGAGAAATTATTTAATGTTATAGTGGTTTTATGAAATTCAACCAAATACTCATCCTCTGAAAGGGAAAGATGTCCTTTGGTGAGAGGACGTGCTGGTGTTAGTTTCACTTCCGAGCAGTACATGCTCATTTAAGGTCATCACCTAAATCATTCTGCTCCCTTCTGAAATATTTTTGACCACCCCTGCCACCAATACAGAAAGGTCTACTTTCGTGCCAGACTTCAGTTAAATACCATCTAACGCTACATATCAGCTCGGTAGCTATAATATAAAAATAATTATTCATTTATATTTATATATATAATTATATATTATTTTATAGATAACTTTTATATATATATTATATATATATATATATATATATATATATATATACTATACTATATATATAATTTCATTTCTGTGTAAATCCCAAATACTATACTAATATATAAATACTATAATTATATATTATATATATATATATATATATATTATATTATATATAATAATATATATATATATTTATATATATTTACTAATAATATATATATACTATATATATATATATAATCTTATATATATATAATATATATACTATATACTATACTACTATATATATATATAGACTAATATATATATAGTATAATATATTATATATTATATATATATATATATATATATATATATTAATATACTATATATATATAATATTGGGTTTTACACAGACATTGGATTTTAGATATTGGCCTACGTTATTATAGTAATAATAACACTTAATTAAAGTTATACTGATGAGGGTAATAGCCATTAAGTCTATAAAATCAATTTAAATCTTTATTTATTATTATATTGTAAATTAAAGGAGGTTGAGATTTTTTTGGAAGTTTAATTATTAACAAACAATAAGTCTTAGACTACAAGTATAATTAGTTATAAACTTAAAATAAAACTTATATTTCTTTAAAATTATAACCATAAGAATTCTTAATAAAGTAAACTATATTTTCATTTTTTAAACAAGGTGGCGGAACAAAGGAGCGAAATTTTTGATCCGCACGTGCAAGTCCCCTAATTTCCTGACGACTCCGCACCTCGGCTAGTCCGCACCTATTCTGGTAGTTACGCTTGAGGCGGACACAGTGGACTAAAGAGCGGAAGTGCCCACCTCTGATACTATATATATAATATATATTATCTAATATATATATATATATATATATAAACTATATATAT
>JABUQX010021441.1:0-10000 GCA_015478945.1 Trachelipus rathkii
AGGTATAGCTGATTTCAGTTTCGGTTGGTGTTTAACCGTTTCGCATTTATCGTGAAACGGCATAGCGTTTTTCGTGTGCCTTCCACAAAGACAAACCTAACACAACTTACACACAAAATAAACTACATTGCTAACATTAACAAGGTTCCACACTTAACACCATTAAAGAGTAACTAACATGGTATGCAAAACGTAACCTAATCTTACTTTTCAAACATAACTCTAACATATTAACGTTAATCTTACACTAACACAGTAACATTTAACTAAAATTTCTCACAACGTTGGTTAATTATCATACAGACCAGCGAAAGTATGCTAACATATAAGTTTCCACATTAATAAAACTAACATAGCATCAACTGAACTAAGAAAATAATGCACAAAGACCAAAGCTAACACAACTTACACACAAATAAACAGTTAACGATATAACAAAGTTCCACACTTAACACCAGTAAAAACAACATGGTATGCAAAACGTAACCTAATCTTGCTTTTTCAAGCATAACTCTAATAACATTAATCTTACACTAACACAGTAACATCATTTAAATAAAATTTATCACAACATTGGTTAATTATCATACAGAGCAGCAAAAGTATGCTAACGTAACAAAGTTTCCACGTTAATAAAGCTAACATAGCATCCATGAACTAAGAAAATATTGCAAAGACAAACCTATCACAACTTACACACAAATAAACTGTTAACGTTAACAAAGCTCCCATAACACCAAATTAAACAACCCAACACTGGTATACAAAACGCAACCCTAATATTACTTTTTTAGCTTCCGCTCTATATTAACATTTAATCTCTGCTAACACAGTAGCTTGTTAGTAAAATTTCTCTAACAGAGTGTGGTTAGGTATCATACAGAACAGCGAAAGTAAGCTAACGTAACAAAGGGTTTCACATTAATAAAGATTATAGCATCATCAAACTAAGGAGACAATACACAAAGACAAACCCCACGACTATGGCACAAATAAACTATTAGCATTAACAAGTTTCATAACACCAGTAAAGCCAGCTAACATGGTATGCAAGCTTAACCTGTTGCACCCGTATCATCTCTCTCAACATTAACGTTAATCTTCACATGATAGTAACATTTAACTAAATTTCTTAACATTGGTTGATTATCATACTGATAAACGAATATACTCTAACATAATAAGGTTTCCATATCAATAAAGCTAACGGCGTAACATGAACTATGAAAATAATGTACAAAGACGAACCTAACACAACTTACACGAATAAACTGTTAACATTAACAAAGTTTAATACAAAAGGAGTTCTTTATATACTAACCGCGAATATATGCGCTTTCAACGTGTTTTTCTGGCATTAATAAAAGTAACTCGCCGCGTGTATGACTCGGAAAAATAATGTACAACTGACAACCCTCAACTATTCACTTCTATAATAATGTAGCGCGCGATAAAACAGGTTCTCATGCACCAGTAAATCAACTAGCATTACACATACGAAACGTAACCTATTCACACTTTTCACATATCTCCAACATATTAACGTTAATCTTGGTTGACACAGTTGCATTTGTCAAATCGTGTCTCATAGCATACCAACCATCGTAATACTACAACGATAAATACAATAAATGGGATTTGAACGCCTCTCATTTGAACTCGCCTCTTTCAGAAAATACCAGCTCAACGTGAAAAATGATTTAAAAACTTTAACTGTTTTCAAGTGATGCTAATCACTTCATTATATTGACCTCTGGCGAATACAAACTTTCAAACATATATGGCAGTGCTTGTTCAGTTTACAATTAAAATGTAATCAGCACATCGTTTGAGGTGTGGCTCCTCGAGATACATCAACAACGGCGTGAAGATGGCGAAGATAATGTCAGCATCAATACAGCAAAAACCATCTCTTGAAAATAATTGTATATTGTCCACCAGTAATAGTGAGATTAGCTGCTCAACTAAGATGAAAATATGAAACAAGAAAGATCATGGCATTTTGAATGAACCATAACGCATCGTTCAGGTGCCTCAGTATAGTTCAACCTTTCAACAACAACAACAAGCAACAACAACAACAACCGCTCTTAACCTGTGTTTCTGCAACGCGGCAACGCTCAACAACAACAACTGTAACATAATATAGAGGCACAGGAATAGTTCTTCCGGATTACTAACCAACGAACATATAACGTTGCTCATCATCAAAAACTATGCCACGCATTACCGGAAGCTAGAAAACGCCTTTACGCAGATGAATCTGCTGGCAAACCTGCGAAGATGATACTAACCGATGCTCAAACTTTCGCGTAACAACCACCTAAATTACCAACGCTTAATCCAAAGCATAACTTATCACCACTTTTCAACATATCTCATTTCTCAGTATTAATTTTTACATTAACATCGTATCTTCTTTATAAAGTTCATTCCAACATGTCACAATCATCATGCCGACAAGATATAATAACAATGTAACAAATGTTGTCTTGTAACGCATTTGACAACGAATTAACATAAATCTTATAATTAAATATCGTAATCCCAACAAATACTAATCATAAAATATATAGAGTTTAAACAAACATAACAAACTAACAGTACATCTAACATGTTTTAAAACCAGATTCTTTTGGGCCAAAAATATCCATTAAACAATAATTTATGATTTTTATCATTAAATATTAAATCAGTAAATCACACCATCCCAACAATTATTTACTCCACTTGCCTGTAGATCTGTGGGCTATTTAGTTCAAATATGTTTCAAAATATGTTTTGGGTTAAACATAACATAAATGTGTTCTTTATATGTAACACGAATATGTAACTAACCAACAGTTTTTATCAATAAAAGGCTAACAATCTTAACTTAAACCAGAATGTATTATTTTATTAAGCTAGCTTTGCCTAGACAATGCTCTGATGTCAATATCACAGAAAAGGTCTACAGATTAGGTAAACTGTAACAGTTACTTTGTTACACTCGATGTGTTCTCTTTTTCAGGCATATTATAACAGGTAAACAATGTATCTAACAAAATCATAACAAGTGACCAAATCTCAGATTGCCACTGGCGCTCTGAATATGATCGACACTATCTTTATCAAAAGTGTCTCATTCCGTTTTCAAAACCTCGCATCGACAATACTATGAATAAAACAGCGGGCAGCTATAGCAAAAGTCTGAATACGACCTGACATTATTCAGCAAAATTTACAACCTAGTTCTGGTTTCTCTAACACCATCATCAGTAGTCAGTTGCTGATAAATATCTTTACAAACTCAATGTTTCTAACAATCAGTGTTCTTTCCCGCTGTGCTGTTAATCATTTAACATAACATGTAACACGAATAACCAGGTTTTCATTAACCCAGATATCTAGTAGCCACATTGCTAGAGAACCGAGAGATTGCCAGTGAAGACATGAATCTGAGGATCTTGAGGAGTGTAACATGACTTTTGAAATTTTTCAACCAGAAGGGCTCGGCTACCTGTGAGGAGGGTAAACCACAATTCTACTTGCCAGGGCATAAACAGTTATTCAATGAAACCAGTGCATAATCAGCAGATCAGTAGATCAATAGATCACAGGATGTGATCAGGGAGGAAGTGGATGATGGTTTAGTTAGTAGTTGCTATGCTAAGGTGTCTTAAATGTAAATTTACCATTAAAAATTCTGACATGTCAATAGATGGCGCTCAGATAGACTGGACAGGAGGATAGTTGAGCAGTAGTTAGTGAATTTTACTATTTAGAACCTGTCAAAACATGAGAAATTTTGTAAAGTAGGCCTTCATCAGATAAACCAGATCCTTCAGGACAAGGGACAGAGAGGTATCTGGTTGGGTTTGATTCTGATTACTTTTGCTTTGAAAAACTATGTGCTGAAAAACATATCAATTTATGAAGTTCTTTCAGCTTATATAAAGAGTGTAAACTTATTAATCTTTTTCATCAACATTTTCTCTACTTATTATAGGATAGAATCTGCGCAGTATATATACAAAACACCACTGAAGGCATGTTGATGGTATGGAGTACCAGCATGCTCAGCTGCAGTGACCTTTCAGTGCCAGGAACAATCATAGTTACATGCCAGTCTTCTAAACTCACTGTCTAAGATCACTTTATATTTCAGCCCTTCTCACATCATTATTAATGTTTTGGAAGAGGTGGATCTGCCAGGGGCCACTGGACGCTGCTGTAAATCATGACTAGGATTTCTCATCACTCCATAAGATTTTATCACGACCATTAACTCTAACTATATATGAGTATATGTTAGTGCAGAGGTTGAACGGTGCGGGGGCGGTGTGGTGCGGTGCAGTCCAGTGCAGTGCGCACTCGGAGTCGCGGACGCAGGCGCAAAAGGGTTAAACAACTCCAGAAGTGATCCCAGCTACGGGAATCACTTCTTCGACTGTAATATTAATAATAATAATAAGGTATGTGAATGTGTGTGCGCGCGCTCTCTCGCGCGCTGACGTAATCTCGGCTACGCCGAGATTACGTCATCACACTCGAACCCAACTCTCGTTAGGCCTAAACTCACCCACGCAGATCAAGCAACAAAGGCGTAAGCACAATATCGGCGTCCACCCTCGGGGGTGACCACCCTCTATATACATCCTACAGACTTGAAAATTACATGGATTCGTCCTTATCCCATATATAGATTATATTCCAAGTTTCAGACCTATATCTCTTATACTTTTTGAGAAAAAGCTGTGGGATCCCAAACTGGTGCCAAACTACTGACACGATCAAGTTTACTGCTCTGATGTTCATGGAGTCATGAAATGCTTCAATATTGACTACAATACAAACGACTGGCGACTCTTTATCGACTCATCGAAAAGAAGTCTCAAAACTGTATTTCCCTATAAAGAAAGTAGGCATGCCTCTTTACCTGTGGGACATTCTGTTCATTTGAATGTGTTACTAAAGTTTGGAGATGACCTTAACAACACTTAAATATAAAGGCCATGTTGAACCATTTGTGGTGATTTAAAGGTACTCCCCATGTTACTAGGACAACAAAGTGGACACACAAAGCATCCGTGTTTACTATGTGAATGGGAGAGCCGTGACAGGAATCAACATTATATTAAAAACAATGGCCGCTCAGAAAATCCATACACCCTGGAATGAAATATACACAAAAAGAAAGTTTAGTAGATCAAAAAATATTTTACTTCTCCCATTTACATAAAAATTGGATTGATAAAACAGTATGTGAAAGCACTACAAAAAGATAGAGAGTGTTTTAAATATCTTTGCACCAAGTTTTCTAATTTGTCAGAAGGCAGACCAAAGGAAGGAGTATTTGTTCGTCCCGACAATAGAAAACTTATGAAAGATGATGTATTTGAAACAATGATGGGAGAAACAGAAAAACAAGTTTGGAAAGCATTCAAAGACGTTGTGTAAAATTATCTTGGAAACAAGAAAGACCCATATTACAAAAATATTGTTGAAAATTAAGAACGTTTAAAGTCTTGGGTTGCAATATGAGTATGAAAGTTCATTTTTTACATTCACATTTGGATTACTTCCCAGACAATCTAGAAACTCTGAGTGAAGAACAGGGTGAAGGATTTCACCAAGATATAAAGCAAATGGAAAGACGATAGCAGGAAAGATGGAATGTCGGCATGATAGCCGATTACTGCTGGATACTAAAGAGGGACAATCCACATAACGAGCACAAGCGGAAAAGTGCAAAATGAATTTCGACGTAAACAGGAAACGATATTTTGAAAACTTAGACTGATTTTAAATGATATTTGCATGCTTTTGACAAATTTTTGTTACAAATTTTGTACTTTGAATTCCTATTTAATCGTTAGAAATAAATTTTACTTATTAAATTTTTGTAATTTTGTGGTTGTTTTTAAAACTTTATACCCCTTTTGTAAAATAACTGTACGAATGGAAAAAGTGAGGTCATATTTCAAATCAGGACAACAAATTAAATTTAATAAACACCTAAAAGAGAAGACAATTTTCGAAAAGTTAAATTTTTCCGGCCTTTGTAATCTAAAACCGTCCTTTTAAAATCCTCTCTGTTTTAGACAATGAATTTAATTTGCATATAATCTTCCAATAAACTTTTTTATACTTCCCACTGTTTTTGAATAATTATTTCCCTAATTTAGTTAACGTCTCAACACCATCAACAAAATAAATTGCATAAAAGGGGACAATTTAATTTTTATCGTAATCAGGGTATTGAAACTCATTAATTACCCCCCACAGCAGCATTTTACAGGGGAAAGGATTGATGTTGCTGGGGATGGGGGATTGAGGGAGCTATAGATGGTATTTATTCAGTCTTGTAATTTTTTCCTAAAACAATAGGTTCTTTTTTGAAAAACAAATGCAGGATTTAATTACTCTTTCAACGTAGATGACTGAGACCATATATATATAGTATATATATTATATTATATATTATATATATTATATATTATATATATATTATATTTATATATATATATATATATTGATATATATATATATATTAATATATATAATTATTTATATATTATATATATATATATATAATATATATATATATATATATCAGTATTTACGGACACAACACAAATCTTGTCCTCTAATATTTATATATAAAAAATAAGACTACTATTAATTGAAATACTAAACAAATTCAACAAATGATTTTAAAAAGAAAAAAGAAAGTAGAATAAATTGCTATCCGATTAAAAATTTCTGGCTTAACAAGATAAAATTGCCTTTGAAACGTAGGCTTTTCATTCCACTTTCTTCTTTTTCTTTTATAAATCATGCTTTAGCTTTGTTTTACGCTTAATTAACCCTTTTAGTATTTTATTTAGTTGTTTAAAAAATTATATATATATTTATATATATATATATATATATATATATATTATATATATATATATATATATATATATATATATATATATATATATATATATATATATATATATATATATATATATATTATATATAAATATTAATATATAATTTATATATAAATACTCTTATATTATATATATATATATATTATATATACATATATATATATATATTATATTATATTTATTAATATATATATTATTATATAATATATATATATATTGATCAACCGGAAATCACCAAATATGTACTAAAGTATAGTACTATATAAAATAATGCTATTATAATCTTTATTGTAATTGTAAAGCTATTATTATGGGAGGAGAAACACAGCTCCAACCGTTATGTATTATTATGTACGGTAAAATTACTTACAGTTTATAAGATAACACACACAACTGTTTTTATTCTTTTTGTTTATATTATTTAAAATCTTAAGTCAGCCAATAAGAGTCTTTTCCCTGTCCGGCAATATCTGACGCCAAAACGAGGGAAGAGTTAGTTCGGCCACGACATCATAATATATATATATATGTCCCGGGCATCGCCCGGACACACAAAATACATTATTTTTGTAATAAAACTAAAGGTGTTAGATTATTATTAATGTTCTTATAATAAGATCTTTTAAGTGTCATTTGATACGCTAAGTTGCTTCACCTGTGAAATAATAAGATACAAATTAGAAAGAACGGTGAAAGTGATCTAGTAATGAACATGGCATTATATTACATGCCCCACATTGCAAACTGTTCTAAAATAAAATGTATATAATATGGGGATTTAAGTATTCACGAAAATATATTTAAAGGGTCTGTGGCCCACTCCTGATTATTATACAAATAAAAATTATCTATTATTCTGTGTGCAAACAACAATATAAAAAAGAATGTTAATAAAGAAAATAACATCAACTATTTTTCTATACACCTTCCATCTTAATTAATATATGTACCCGAGGAGGTGAGGGATTTAATTCTAGGTATACATTGATTATGATCTCAATTATCGTCGCTCGGTACAGTGTTGATGCCCCAGTCATCGTGACTTAAAAAATAGCCAACCTGTTGAATAAAAAGGGTCAAAGGATAATAATAAAAATAATAATAATAATAATAATAAAATAACGCGGTGATGAAAGTGGACAATATGAATTACTCAAGTGAAGAAATTTTTTTATAAGTTATTAAAAAGAAGTAAGTCTTGAGGGTCTATATTATTAATGCTAAAAACGTAAGCGATAACGTGAAGAAAATTTCCTTTTGTAAAAGAAAATAAAAAAGTCGTTATCCAGTAAAAATAGTGCTTTCAAAAAAAAAAAAAAAAAAAAAAAACCGCCGCGCATTTCAAAAAGAAACAAGAAAAAAAAATCGTCTAACGAATTCAGATACCAGAAAGCTTCGTCCTGCTATTAAACGGGGGAGGGGTAGAGAGAAGAGCTCCCCGCCACTAAAATCCCCCAAAAGCACTTCGTGTAAAGCTCTAGGTAAAATTTGAAATTCAAGAACCAGCGAGCCTAAAAAACAATAACAACAACGAAAGAAAAATAAAGCCTCCACGATGAAGACGAGGCCTATATAAATACAATTGGGAAGAAGTACGAAATACCCCAAAAGTTAAATGCGCCTCTAATCTGAAACGAGTTAAAGCTCAAAATTGCCTGTCTGTTAAAACGCCTAAGCCACTCGTAACGTTGTTCAGAGCGCATCGAAAGGGACATAGAAATTCCTCTCCATCGCTTGGAATGTATTTTTTATTAACAAAGTTATTTTTGTAAGTAAAATTTAATCTTATAATTATTTTGTGTTATTAAAAAGTAATGAAAATATATTATAATTCGACGGCAGAAGGATGTTATAAAATGATGGAAAATCAGATAAACTTCTTTTGTGTCTTATGATAATTATAGGAATCTTGTGTATATTTAAATAAACTTGTGTTTACAATGTGTAAGGAGGTGGGAATCCCCCATCCTTCGTTACTCTTACCCCCCAAAAAATTGGGAGGGAAAGAAGGTTGAACTTGTAAATAAAACTTTAAGAAATGCTTGTAATACGGGTACCGTAAAGGTCTTCCGTGAAACTTGATAATAAAAATTTCCTTTTTTTTTTAGGAAAGAAAGTGTAATTTTGTATTTTTAAGAGTAACAAAAATTTATATTTTAAATGGCGAAAAATGTAGAACAAAGAAACGCTTGTAAAACGGACTTTAAGGAGATACCGTTATTATTCATATAATAAGATTCCTTCTTTGGAAAAAAAAAATTTTGTAACTGGGTATTTTTTAAGAATAAGAAAATTTATAGTCTAAAACATTTTTGTGAGGTCTTTACGATCGGGTTTTAAATGCATGACGGGAATTCCCATATTTTAAAAAAAAATTATTGTATTTTATTTATTAAGTATGATAATTAGCTTAGGAAATTCGATTCCTCTGAAAAAAAAAAAAAAAAAATTTTAATGAAATTATTATAAATTAGTTATATACGAATTTATTTTATGTGCTATTTGGAAGATATGTCTGATCAAAATTATTTTTATGATGTTGTATGGTGCCGAATTGTTATATATTGTTCGAATTAATATAAAAGCATATAAAAATTTATCTAGTAGAACGAAAAGTAATAAAACTTTCGTTCATTATACCATGTGAGAGAGGGGAGGAGTTATCTCCTGTCCCAAATCGACATCTGACTATGACGTCATTCGGGTAGGTGCAGGTCTATAGGCAGAAGACCGAGGCGTTTAAACAAAAAAAAAAAAAAAAAAAAAAAAAAAAAAAAAAAAAAAAAAAAATTGAGTTTATCAGTAAAAATGAAATAAATTCTACGGAATATTTTTGCCGACTTTAAAATTTTTAAAAAAAAATGTATTTTTTTTAGAATTGAAGGCTGGGTATTCTTGATCAACCGGAAATCACCAAATATGTACTAAAGTATAGTACTATATAAAATAATGCTATTATAATCTTTATTGTAATTGTAAAGCTATTATTATGGGAGGAGAAACACAGCTCCAACCGTTATGTATTATTATGTACGGTAAAATTACTTACAGTTTATAAGATAACACACACAACTGTTTTT
>JABUQX010021441.1:25000-35000 GCA_015478945.1 Trachelipus rathkii
GTCTTAAGTTATTGTGTGAAAGATGTCACTAGTTGTTTGAGGAATTACGAAGTTTAAAGTGCCGTGAATAAGGTAAATAAAATTTAAGGGAAATGGAGTTCTAATACCTTATGAATTAATGAGTGGAAAAAATTAAATCACTATTAAAATGTATTGCAAGATAATGTAACATTCTTTATTGATGCAATAATAAAAATAATATTGCTAATTTACTTGGTACATTTCTTATTAATTTAAACTAGGCTAAGGGGTTTAAACTTCAATGATATTGTTTGAAGCTAGCTGAACGTGATATACATGAGTGTTGTTGTTATTATTGCTGCTATAATTTTGACTGATATGATTAGAGTCATGATTGTACGATTAAAAATGCTATTGTTAATATCGTTATTGCTGTTATTGTTCAATACTGGTGATTTTGCAATTTTCATTATGATGATGAATAGGGATACTATTATCATTATTTCTGCAGTTATGATTATTATTTTTATTATGTTAATGATCATCATTTTCATTCCTAATGTTAATGAAACCTATTTACATTACTTTAATTATTGCTTCAGGCATTGGTGCTGCAACTATCTGTTTGGGAACCACTATCCCGAACATTTGGGTGAAGACATTAGTGATATAATATATGTAGAAACTACACCTTTAGAGAAGAAATAATCATCTGCGGGAGAGCAACTTCAAAGTGAGCTCTAAAACCATCTTGTGACGGCTTCCGCATTGCTATTTGGAAGTCCTCTAAGAATAACCTGGGTTAATCTCGTCCTTTTCGTCAAGGATCATATTGAGAAAGGCGAAAGAGAAATTCAATAATAGTCACACGAGCGTATTGGTAGCCCTCAGTGTCTCTTCTTCGACAAGTGTTTCCTGAAACCATTTCGTTTGAGTCCCGAAAGATATGTTTGTTTATCACTGGTACATAAGAATATACGACGGTCTTTCGTGCTCAAGGATAGAAAATTGGCAGGTTATTATCGCAACCAATTTACATTATAATTTGTATTATTTGTTTCTATTTACTGTTTAACGTTGTTAGTGTTTAAGTTGGGTTAGTTAGGTTTGATATTTATTTGAAAAATATTACGGGTACTAATTGTTGTGCACTGTGCATAAAAATATCTAACTTTCTCGCTTGTGTTTTTACTACTCATAGCTTAAGACCTCCGCTCAGGGAAGCAAGAACTCATAGTTTCGAAAGGTTATGAAGGCCGGTAATAACTTGGCAAAAAATATTCCTGTTATTAATTTTGCAATTAAAATAGTTTAAAATCATTCTTCTTAAATAAATTTTAATTGCTAAATCCCAAACTCCCAACCTCATCTTTTGGAAACCTTTCTCCCCCCTACGACCATAGCAGGACTTTACCTACCCACACTCCACATTTGTTCCTTAATATTCGTAGATAATTATTATAAATTGCTCGTTTCATTTTACAGATGGGAGTCCTATTCTATGCGCTCATTATCACCTTCATTAGCACGCCATGAAAATTTATACGGAAACAACACCCAATGGTAAACAATATTGCATTACATAATCCTATTTAGCATGTTTACTATCATATATATATAATATATATATAATATATATATATATATATATATATATATATATATATATAATATATATATATATATATATATATATTATATATAATAATCTTATATATAATATATATATATCAGGGGTGTAGTAGAGAGTGATTTTTTACTATCCGCTGGAATGAGGTTGCGGATTCGTGAATAGTTAAAATCCATATCCGCGGCATTGCGGGATGCGGATACGATTAGTTGTTTTTAAAGTTTTAGCACAAGGTACTTCACATATTATATATATATATATATATATATAATTATATATATCTATATAATATATATATATATATATATATATATATTATATATATATTATATATATATAAATATATATATAATAATATAGTATATATTATATATATATATATATATATATATATATATATATATATATATATATATATATATTATATAATATATATATATTATATATATATATATATATATATATATGTGTGTGTGTGTGTGTGTGTGTGTGTTTAGGTGTAGGGGTAGGTGTAGGGGTAGGTGTGTGTGTGTGTGTTATTTCACTTAATAATGTGCAATCTTAAGATCTTAAAAGGGCATAACGTTAAAACTAAGGGTGATAGAAATTTTCTGAGACCATTTTCTGAATCAGTGACAAAACTAAATATAAAACTATCTCTGTTGCTTTGTGACAAAATACATGTTAACCAGTGAATAATCAAATGGGTCATATTAAGAATTATCGAATAATTTGCTAAAAATTAATTTTTTATACATTTATTAAACTTTATTTAATAGAATATTTTCATATTTGGAACCATAAGTGAAAAATGAATTAGTAATCAGTAATGATTACTTTAAATTAACTATTTTATTAGTGTTAATGAAGTAGGAAATGTAACCTTGGGAAGCCGGAGCCTGATCAGGTTCTGGTGCCAGTGACAACGCCGGAGCTTGAGCAGGGACTAGAGTTGGGGCTAGAGCAGAGGGCAGTGTTGGAGCAAGAGCAGGGACCAGAATTGGAGCTGGAGTCTGCAAAATAATTTCCCGCTTGGCAGTCCTGCTAAATTTTTATAGATTTGTCAGTCTTAATTATGTTAACTAAAGTCTTCTTTGTTCTTCATTTAGGCTTTTCTGTTCTATTGTGAGGAACTATTTCATAGATTTACTTTGATGTTATTTTGGTGATCCATGTCTTATCCTAATAAAGTCAGTAAAATAATGATTTTGAAAATTAATTTTAATTTGAGAATTAATATGCAACAGATTTGCAATTCTTTTTAAAATCATTCTTTGTTCAGTATTTTACAGTTTCTTTCAAGTTCGTGGAATATATTTTATCTTTGAATTATATTAATACAAGCTAATTCTTGTGTACATATGTTCCCTAACTTATAATATCTTTTGTATTATATAATAAGAAGAAGCCATATTTGTACTGTTACCAACCACTATATTACCGTTGAAGCAGGTAAGGAGTCTGAAAAGTAATCTGAAAATTTTAATTAAATATACTTTACATATAGATACAAACTCTGATTAAAGTAGGAGTTTGATACATGAAAAAATTGAGGAGTTGGAATTCTTGTAATTCCAAACTCCTAATACTTGGTTCATAAATAGCAGTTCTACCCAAAAGTTAAAGCCAGGGTCTGGCTACATAAAGCTTGGCGCACATGATTTTTGAACAAAATTCCAAATGGAATCACTTAATAGAATTTTCGTAAATGTTTTAAAAGGTGCTGCCAATGATAATAAAATTACAGTAGCCATTCTACTACGTTTTACCCTGCTTCATAGCTACAAATATTAAACTTCAAAATCAAGCATTTATTTCTCTTTAAATATCAGAATAAACATAAAACATAATCGTTTATTCGCATTTATATGTCATAATTATAATTTAAAAATAATTCTATATTTTAAAACTCTCGCTACTAAATATGTGATTTTTTAAATTCACCGGGAGTCTAAAGATCTAGTTTCTAAAATCCATTACGTCTACATGATGTTCACTCTTTGAAAAAAGGCTGTAGTTAAAGCGAAACAAAACGATTGATGAGTTCCAAAGACTGAAAGTGAGAAGATAGTACAAAATAACGATGTTTATAAAGATATCCAAACTATAGTTGAAAATTTTATCTTTTGCTTTAAATTTAATTTTTAGTTTATCTTTAACAAATTTTACTTTAACGAACTTTTAGGGTACCCTTAAAACATTAAGTTTCTTTTAAAATCGTCAGTGGGAAGACGATTTTGACTTTTTTTCAGCGGATTATCCTTCCAGCTGTAATTGCTAAATTTCTTGCAAATGAAGCACTTTATCTAAATTATATTAATCAATATGCATTTATTTTCTGTTTGCTTGTTTAATTACTCTCCTCATGTATTGATTTCTATTGGGTATTAATATGCATTTTCAAGTGTTTGTGATGCATCCGCAATCAGGCATTCTTATCCTCATTAAAACATTCGAATTTAATGAGAGATATCCACACCCGCGTTTGCAGTCAAACATCCAGTGTCATGTGAAGGAATAAGACTTGATTTTTTTTAAATTGTTTTTTAAACCTGTTTTTTCATATAAAAAAAAACGCACTCAAAACGTTTTTAACGTTTTGATTGAATTAACATCGTAAGAAAGAATTCACCCAGTCATTTCCAAATCTCCAATAATATTTAAAATAATCTCAGTATACAAAAAAAAATATTTTCATCTAAAACGAATCACTTAGGACTAAAATAAATTTCTACCAGATCATGAAAATTCATGCTATAAAAAAAATGAAAAACAATTCTAGTCCAAAGTCAAAGAGACGCTATAAAGTTAAATACATCACTAAATATATTTTAATCATAAAAAAATATAATAACAAAAGTATTAATAAACCTATTATTTATAAAATAATAATAAAAAAAATTTCACAATTTCTTTTAAAGCGTTTCAAAATTTATCGACGAGCTCTCTTTATATTTCGTTCAGAGTTTAATATATAACTGAACAATAAAAAGGTTTAAAAATATCTCACTTCCTTTATTCAGTTGTTTTTCCCTTATTTACCAAAGAAGCAACTCAAACATTAAAGACTCAATAAGAGCTCATTAAAGCAGTTTGAAAAGCGTGCACACACAAATAATATATATATATATTATATATATATCATATATATATATATAATATATATATAAATTATATATATATATATATATAATAATATATTTATATATATATATTATATTTATATTATTATTTGTATTATATCTTATATATATATTATATATATATATATAGTTAATGTATATATAATATATATATAATAATGTGTGTGTTGGAAATGTGTTCAACTGCCTGTAATGAGCTCTTATTGAGTCTTTAATGTTTGAGTTGCTTCTTTGGTAAATAAGGGAAAAACAACTGAATAAAGGAAGTGATATATTTTTAAACCTTTTTATTGTTCAGTTATATATTAAACTCTGAACGAAATATAAAGAGAGCTCGTCGATAAATTTTGAAACACTTTAAAAGAAATTGTGAAATTTTTTTTATTATTATTTTATCAATAATAGGTTTATTAATACTTTTGTTATTATATTTTTTTATGATTAAAATATATTTAGTGATGTATTTAACTTTATAGCGTCTCTTTGACTTTGGACCAGAATTGTTTTTCATTTTTTTTATAGCATGAATTTTCATGATCTGGTAGAAATTTATTTTAGTCCTAAGTGATTCGTTTTAGATGAAAATATTTTTTTGTATACTGAGATTATTTTAAATATTATTGGAGATTTGGAAATGACTGGGTGAATTCTTTCTTACGATGTTAATTCAATCAAAACGTTAAAAACGTTTTGAGTGCGTTTTTTTTTATATGAAAAAACAGGTTTAAAAAACAATTTAAAAAAAATCAAGTCTTATTCCTTCACATGACACTGGATGTTCGACTTTAAACGCGAGTGTCATGTGAAGGAATAAGACTTGATTTTTTTTAAATTGTTTTTTAAACCTGTTTTTTCATATAAAAAAAAACGCACTCAAAACGTTTTTAACGTTTTGATTGAATTAACATCGTAAGAAAGAATTCACCCAGTCATTTCCAAATCTCCAATAATATTTAAAATAATCTCAGTATACAAAAAAATATTTTCATCTAAAACGAATCACTTAGGACTAAAATAAATTTCTACCAGATCATGAAAATTCATGCTATAAAAAAAATGAAAAACAATTCTAGTCCAAAGTCAAAGAGACGCTATAAAGTTAAATACATCACTAAATATATTTTAATCATAAAAAAATATAATAACAAAAGTATTAATAAACCTATTATTTATAAAATAATAATAAAAAAAATTTCACAATTTCTTTTAAAGCGTTTCAAAATTTATCGACGAGCTCTCTTTATATTTCGTTCAGAGTTTAATATATAACTGAACAATAAAAAGGTTTAAAAATATCTCACTTCCTTTATTCAGTTGTTTTTCCCTTATTTACCAAAGAAGCAACTCAAACATTAAAGACTCAATAAGAGCTCATTACAGGCAGTTGAACGCGTGCACACACACATTATATATATATATATATATATATAGTATATTATTATTATATATATATATTATATATATATATATATTATATAGTATTATATATATTATATATATATATATATAATATATATATAATTTATATATATATATTATAATATATATATCATTTAATATATATATATATATATTATATATATATATATCTATATATATATAATATAATATTATATATATATACTATATAATCGTTATATATATATATTAATTTATATCATATATATATCTATATATATATATATATATATATATATATATATATATATATATATATATTATATATATATATATAAGACGGAGAAAAAATTTCTCTCGCTGTAGGACTTGAACAATCGTCAACAACGTCACCGTTAGACAATGTACAGGAGACTCTATCACTAGTCCGATCAGCCTCCCAAAGAAGATGACATTTCGGAACAGTTTTCAAGTCTCCTGATTCGATATCACTGCTTTAAATCTCGTACTTATTTAAATCCATAGAAGGGTGCTTGGAACCTCTGCTGGTGCTACACGGCATTCTGTTGGATGCTCCTGGGTTACTGGAGCAACCAACCAAAGTCAAGCAACTTGAAAAAAATCCCCAAACTCCTCCGGAGTTTTGGACCTTGTCCAAGCCAGCTGCTGGCCTGACTTGGTCGATTGTGCCCTCAAAACGCGTCGTCGGCCTTGGACACTCTAAAAATTACTGAAAATGAATGAAACGACGGAGGATATCGGTCCGAACAATCGTTTTTTGGGATCTATGATTCGAAAAATCGGGCTCAGCGGGAGAAAATATACCCTTTGGTCAGACGAAAAGCAGAAATCTTGTTGGTGACGGTCCTGCCATCCTGCGATTGACAAGTGACAATTTTGTGACCAGTTGACCGTACTCATTATACTACTGATATATGCTGGTATTTTATAAGATAGTACACTTCGAATGACTGAGGGGTTGATTGATGAAGAAAATGGTGCATTTAGAAGTGGTAGGGGATGCATAGATCACATTTCTACATTGAAGCAAATTAGTGAGAAATTGACAGATAATGAGAGGAAACTTTATTTAGATTTTATGGGCTTGTAAACGACGTATACTGGGATTAATAGGGAAGCTGTTTGGCGGGCGCTAATGATATATGGTGTTGGTGGCAGGCTTCTGAATGGAATTAAGAGTATGACTGTTGATAGTGAAGCATGTGTTGGAATAAATGTAGAGAGTGTATTGTTTAATATTAATTGTAGTGGAGTGAGGCAGGGTTATATTATGTATCAATGACTAATTTGTATATGGATGAAATGATGACTGAATTTAAGGTAAAAGGGCCTATGGAGAGTGCTAGGCTGATGGAGAAAGTAAGAGAAAAGAGGGTGCCTTGCTTACTGTTTGCAGATGATTTGGTTTTGTGCAGTGAATTACGGAAAAGTTCGTGAGGATTGAAACAGTGATTTTTCAGGGTCTTTAAAAGGAGGTATTTGAAATAAATGTAGATAAGAGCAAGGTGATGGTAGTTGATGAGGAGAGTCCGCAGTGTGAAATCTTAATCAATAGTAGCAACTACAACAATTATCAAATTTTAGATACTTTGACTATATATATTAGATGAGAAAGGAACAAATACTGCTGAATGTAACAGGAACATTTTGAATGGTGGACAGTCATAAAGGTGCTAGTGTTCAGCATGAGATTATGTTGCTACAGATGTTATTGCAAGTATTCAAAGTGGCGCGTTAATTGTAAAAAAATTTGATTGAATGTGGAACAATCGCATTAGGTAGCTGTGTTTTTATTCGAATGGCGTGAATGAGAGAATAAATGAGAGTATTAGGATGGCTTGGTAGTCATATGGTAAGGGTGGATGATAGTCAGCTGGATAAATGGGTGGATTGAGTCAGTAAAGATGGCTCTAAGGAAAGGAATGTAAATTTAATAGAAGCGAGAATTATGGTGAATGACAAAAATAAGATTTTTTTTTCTTTGCTTTGAAAACATTATATCATAATAACTTCTGTGTAGAAAGCAAAGAAAAATAATAATATTCCCTTCAAACTTTGCTTTTGTTACCTTGACATCGCTGTTTTCAAACTGATCTATTTGCATTTCAAAGAAAATTAAAATTTTTAAATACACGAAATATTTTAATTTCTTGAACGTTCTGACAACTTAGATGACGAAATAAATAAAAAGAACGTAAGCTCAAGTATCACAATAGTTAGTTGACTAGTTCATCAGTCTTCTAGAAGCTGTTCAAGTGGAGATAAGTTGTCTTTGATAGGTGCATTCAGCACAGATGGCATCAAGAAGTTTCAAATATCAGGAAAACACATTTTGTTATTTCTGCGGGAAATTTATGAAAATACGAGTAAAGAAGCACCATGTGAATACATCTGCTGAAATGTGCGAAGCCTGTAAGGCATATTTTGGCATGTCTACTGGGGACCAAGACAATCAATGTGCACCTCATTTCACCTTGGAACTTTACAAAAGAACTAGAGGTTATATATATATTATATATATATTATATATATATATATATATATAATATATATATTAAAAAAAAAAAGAATATATATATATATATATATATATATATATATATATATATATATATATATATATATATATATATATATATATATATTTATATATATATTTTATATATATATATATATATATTTTTGTAGTTTTGCTTGTTCTAAACTTGATAGTTATGGAATCTTTAAATGAAGTTTGAATTTATGTTATTTATTTTTTACTAACAATAAGTGAAAGATATTTAAATTTTTATATTTTTTTTCTTCTTAGGTTTTTACAGAGGGAAAGTAGAGTCTTGAAATTCTCAATCCCACGAATTTGGAGAGAGTCATCTGACCAGACCACTCCAGCAATTCCTTTTTCTGTATGGTGAACCCGTCCAAGTGTCGAGCTGGCAAAAAAAGCGCCTGCTATCATATATCCAAATCTTCCGTCAACCATTGCCCAAGTGACATACTCTTCTGAGCTCCCAATACCCATTCCTCCTAAGGTAAGACAGCCATCTTCAGAAGAAAGCATCAAATCATAAGACGATGAAGTCGTTGATCAGGAATATAGTGTAGCTGAGGAGAGAAACCCATATTTCACCCAACCAAAAAGACATCAACGACTTGATCAGAGATCTTGGTCTCACAAAGTGAATTGCCGAGCTTTTGACGTCGAGACTCAATCAGTGGAATTTGTTATATGATAGTGTGAAAGTCACAAGTCAGTGAAAACGTCACTTCTTTTTTTCAACTTATTTCATCAGTCAGGACGGGCTCTGGTCTTGCCACAATGTGGCAGGTTTCTTTGAGGCATTTGAAATTGCCTGTAACCCTGCGAGTGGCGCCTCTTCATTGGTAGCGAAGAGTCTCAAAGCTGTGCTACTTTAGGAACACAGCACCGCAGATCTATTGACAAGTGCCTTGAAATATGACTAACACAATTGGGAAATTATCGGAGAATTCAAAATGATGGCCTTCCTGATGGGTCTCCAATGCGGCTTTTTCCATGTTACATTTGTCTCTGGGACAGCAGAGTCTCCGCAAAACACTACCAAAGGCGGGATTGGTCAGAGCTTACTGAGTTCAGTGTAGGGAGGAGCAATGTCAAATGGGAACCTTTGATGGACCACCCAAAAATATATTGTTTCCTCCACTATACACAATATTAGGCTTCATGAAACAGTTTGTCACAACTCTAGATAAGGAGTCTTTAGCCTTCATCTATCTGCAAGGCTTCTTCCCTAAGCTGTCTGTGGCAAAGGTCAAAGCCGGTGTCTTCGTCAGATCATAAATGAAAAAGATAATAGAGTGTAAGGAATTC
>JABUQX010021441.1:45000-50838 GCA_015478945.1 Trachelipus rathkii
ATCAGTCTAGATCGGAGTATATTTTGTAGCTTTTTAGCTTTTTAGCTCATCGTTTGGTCAAGTGGTAACACGCTTGGCATACCGTTTACGCGAGGGCCCGGGATCTAATCCTGGTAAGTGAAGAATCACTCAGTGAGTTATTTATCTATACAAATTGAACTGCAGTTAATTGGCAGTATTTACATATATATATATATATAATATATATAATATATATATATATATTATAATATAATATATATATATATATATATAATATATATATATATATAATAAATATATATATATATATATATACTAATAAAATACATTCTATCGGAAACGCTTCGTAGATATTAAACATACAAAAATCATTTGAATGCATAAAAATACAAAATTACACAAAATGTTATAAATAATTATTAATATCAAATATATCGAACGTAAGTTTGCTTGGAGAATGTCACTTGACGCCTTGGATTTCTACGTAAAGGAGGTACTTCTTTTGTTGTCACTGATTATGCTGACACTTCATGTGATATTGATGGAAAATCTTGAGGCAAAATATCTGAAGATGTCGAAGGAACATCTGAGTTACTCACCGGAGATAAATATACAGATTTTAAGCGGTCAATAAAGACCATATCAGTTTTTCCTGTTGGGTATTGTAATTTGAAACATCGATCGAGTCGTCTAACCGCAAGAAAAGGTCCAATTAAGGAGCTTTTAATGTTTTCTTTATTCGATCAACACGTACGTAAACATGTGTGCATGTTTTTAAAGCTTCGAGTATGAAAGAAACATTGTGTGACAAGATTCAGTCTATACACGAATATCTCTATCCATATTTGGCCAAAAATAGCGCGTCTTCACTAATCAAAGAGGAGCTTTGACACCTGGATGAGACATACTAAAACTGTTCAAGATTTTGCTGGGGAAGAAACGGACGAGGGTGAGGAGTAGCAATTTCACACCAAATTTGAAGATTGTCATAAAATGGAAAATCATGAAGTTTTGACTTGTAAGTTTGTAATTTTTCGTCAGTAGCTTTCTTTTCTTTGGACTTTTTCTTTTTTTTCTTTTTCTTCATCTTGGT
Organism: Trachelipus rathkii; assembly: GCA_015478945.1. NCBI lineage: Eukaryota > Metazoa > Arthropoda > Malacostraca > Isopoda > Trachelipodidae > Trachelipus > Trachelipus rathkii. The sequence goes on from JABUQX010021441.1 coordinate 46,076, forward strand.
ATCTTTTCTTCTTGGAGACGAACTTGTTGTTGTAACATTTTATTCTTGGTAGAAAGTTTTCCTTTTGGGAAAGTTAGTTGGATAGTGAGTGAGTGAGTGAGTGAGTGAGTAGGAGAGTGTATCTCAATAAGGCAGGGAAGCCTTATAAATAATTTTCTTTGTACTTATGTTGAAATTTTATTCTTGCATAAATATTGAAATAAATACAACTTTTCAATTTTTACAAATAATGTTATTTTTTAATTATAATTTAGGATACTATATATATATATATATATATATATATATATATATATATATATATAATATATATTATATATATATATATATATATATATATATACTTTGTTAATATTTTCATCGTATTATTTTAAAATAATATTATAATACTATTATATATTATATATATATATATATATATATATATATTAAAGAAATATTCATTAGGGAAGTCGAGGTTCATGATATATTCAATTCTTTTTTTTCAGTTAGCGCAGAAAATAAAAGACTGTATTGACTGATGCGTAACATTGTACTTTAGTTTGCGTAGTGAGATTGAAAGTTCATAAGGGAAAGGGTTCAATTTTGGATGGGAAATTTCAGGAAAATTTCATTAAAGAAAATTTTAGTACTAGTTTTCTAATATTACATTGCATAACAAATTTCAACTTTTTTGTCTATTGGGTTGAATTCAACACGTGATTATAGGTAGTAATTTGGGTGCGCTGAACACGAATCTGCATTTAGTTTTTCTCTATCAGGTCCCAGATTTACACAATTGATGTTGCCCCTTTTCCGTATTCGTAGGAAGATTTCACTCAATTTGCTATACAAGTGATTTTTTGTAGCCACATATTATAATTAATTAAGGCAATTTTTATCTACATATATGTATATATTGGCATAGTATTAGCCTTTTTTGTATGTTTGATTATGTACAGCCAACTAATAGCTTTTTTTATCATTTTAACTAATTTAATTCCAAAGCTAATTTTCATTTATATTTTTGCAGATTTTCCTAGATAAGTCTTTAGAAATAATTATTAAATGTTTCTTTATATGTTCTTGAAAGCACGTCATATGCCATCAACTAGTTGAAAATTTTGAAAAAGCCCGATTCCTTTTGTTACATTTGTGGAAATTTTGCACTTCCACATCAAAGGGGAAATATAAATGACTTTGTAAGAAAAGCATACTTTTCCTACTTTGGTATACAACTAGGTAATCAAGATAAATCGTGGGCACCACATAAAGCATGCTGTATCAATCGAAAGACTTCGATAATGGACAAAGGGGTCAAGTAAAAATACCTTTGGGTTCCCTATGGTACGTTTATTTCAGAACGCAAACAACGTGAAGCCCCTGATATACATATATATATATATATATATATATATATATATATATATATATATATATATATATATATATATATATATATATATATATATATATATATATATATATATAAATATATATATATATCTTTCTCATATATATATATATATATATATATATATATATATATATATATATATATATATATATATATATATATATATATATATATATATATATATATATATATATATATATATATATATACATATATATATATATATATATATATATATATATATATATATATATATATATATATATATACATATATATATATATATATATATATATATATATAACTTCTGATGGTATGTACCGTTATATACCATTGATTTTAATAACATTTTATTTTAGACAGGTATGGCTGGAGCCAACTAACCATGAGACTAATTGCTACTTTTGCAATGTCAATATTTCCAGGTTGCAGCAAGAAAAAGTAAACAATGTATCCAGTACCCAAATTTCAAGTCCGCGATACGACCTGTTCCACATTCAAATTAAATTCCAATTCCAACATTTAAAGGCTTGCAACCTCTTCAAAAGATCCATGAAAATATTGTTGAACAATCGGAATTGGCGACACCGAGACCCTGGCCTATTTGAAGGTAAAATGTTCCAGAAACATTTAACCAGGCCCGAGCTAAATGAAATGCGAGCGATCTGAATTTTCCCCAAACGGCTGGAACTTCTAGCCTCAAGACTTAAGAGAAACATCTTCTTACTTCAGACACACATATTTACTTTTACAGAAAGAAGAAGGGTTCATTAAATATTTTAAAACAGTGTAATTTAGTATATTTTTGCGATATACCCGGGTTGTTTTTTAAAGGAGATGGGAATTACTTCTTACAATCCCAATGACTAGCGCTTGTTTTTAGACAGCTCGAAACGAAGTCTGAAGTAACCATCTTCTCCTTTTTTGAAAATTTTACGGCTCGGTCCCGATAGGGCATTCTACAAAGCTAATGGAAAGATATGAACATATAGAAAAAGGTTACTACATCTTTATCCGAAATATGGGCTGAATGCGGTCATATATTGACGTAATAATGGTTAATTTCTGCTCAGACAGCAGAGCGGGTATACTAAATATCCATGTTTCTTCTGTTTATGGGATAGCAGAGCCAAAGAAGAACATTATTGCAAGACAAGAAAATCTGGCCAGCAAGAACTTCACTTACAGTCGGAGAGAAAAAAATGTTGATAAACCACCTTTGGTGAGCAGAGACAAAATCTATTTCCTCCTCTTATATTAAACTATGTCTTATGAAACAATATGTGAAAAGCTTTGAATAGGAATGGCGAATGCTTTCAATATATACTGTCCAAAATTTCAGGAGTGTAAGTTATATGAAAAGAGTAAAACTGAGGAGTTTTTTGATGGGTCCCAAATACGATAATGCAAATAATTTGATGAATGAAAAAAAAATATGCGTGGTCATCATTCGTAAACTTGATAAAAAACTTTCTGTTAACTATCGATGCAGATAATTACACGTAAGTGAAAAGCTACTGACATCATACAAGGCCTTGTGATACAATATGAGTTTAAAAATTCATTTTTAAATAGTCAATGCAAAATTTAGGTGATATAAGTGACGAGCAAGGGTGAGATTAAACCAAGATATAAATTATGACAGAACGTTATCAAGGTCGGTGGGATTCTCACGTGCAGGCGGAGTTGGACTTGAAAAGAGACCTGCCATCAACAAGTAAGCATGCTAGGAAATCTTATATGTAAATTTTTTGCCAAATTAAACGTTTTTTAATGTAGCTTTTGATTAGCATAAAGGGTATTTTGGAAATATTTATGTCTATGTGGTATAGTTTGAATATTTCCTATTATGCGTGTTGAAATAAATATTACCAGATGACAAAATTTCATTCCCTGATTTTGAAAAATCTTGAAAATGCGCCATAGACATTTTACAAAAAAACAGGACCTGATAGAGCAAAACCGACTTCAAAAATATTATCAGCGCACCAAAATCACCTAGAATCAAGTGTCAGATTTTATTCAATAAAATACGTATTTTGCAGTGTTATTAATTAGAAAGTGTAACTCTACGTAATATACAACAAATATTTCGAATGTTTTCTCAACATTTGGAAGTTTTTTCCGTGACAATTTAATTTAGAAAGTGCCAATATCTCGAGAAAATAATTTATAAGAGGTATGGTCTTAAGTGAAAATGTTAGTATATCCCTCCTCTAACCAGTATCAAAAAACAAAATATTTTTTTTAATGAATATATTTTTAAAAAAGTTAAAAATTTTGAAATTAAAAAGTTTGATAAGTTTATTATTAATATGATCAATTTAAATTTTACAGAATACATAAAATTTGGTGATACATATCTTTAATTCACAAATATTAAAAGCATATTTTTACATACAAATATTTAAAACATATTTTCTTTACGAATCAATCATTTTTTTTTAATTTTTTTTTAAGAATTGGCATTCATATTTCCAAAAAATTCTATAAATAAAATGTGTAACTCGCCAAGTCCTCCCTACTGTGAATATTCTAACCAAATTTTCAAAATTTCGAAGATATCTCTGTTACTTACCTATTTAAGGAAATATTGAGGCTAAAATTTTGGCACTAAATTGGCACTTGAAAGCAAACTGTTAGAGATTAATCGAAATCGAAATCGAAATTTGAAAGCTCTCTCAAAATCTTATTTTGCATTATATTTCAAATAGGTCGAATGAAAAAAAAGAAAAATATTGTAAATGCAGACTTTTTTATTTTCAGAATAAACAATCGGAACCTTCTTCTATAGTATTTTGTTTTCTCAGCGAAAGGCAAACAAAAGGTACAAATTTTTGGTTCTCGATAAAAAAATTTGTAAAAAATTTTCAATTTGCTTAAAAGACACTTACTCTCATTTAACAAAAGACTTAGGTATAATAATGCAAAGAAATTATAATATAAAGTAAGACTTTGGTCATAACGTAATAAGGTGACGTTAAGAAAATTCTTAACATTAATTATTCTGAAACAATAAAAATATAATATTTATTATATCTATTCATCAATTTAAAATGAAAGTAACATTATTTCATTTGCATCTAACATAAAATCTCTCAGCTACCCTCTTTAATCCGATACAGCTTATTGGTTCACGTCGGTATTTCATAATTTGCAAAAAGGGTTATTTGCTTTTCACAACTCTTTAAGATTTCGTGGAGACCTTCTAGTTTTTCACACAAGAATCAATATATATATATATATATATATATATATATATATATATATATATATATATATATATATATATATATATATATATATATATATATATATATATATATATATATATATATATATATATATGTAATAATATATATATATA
>JABUQX010021442.1:17500-25000 GCA_015478945.1 Trachelipus rathkii
TGATTTTTTTAATAATTAAAACATTAAAATTTCACTACTATTAGCTTTCGTCCGAGAATAACTCGAACCTCCTTCAGAAAGTGAAAATTTGGAACTGAACTTTTATTAAGCAAAAATAAAATTACAATAAATATTATGGTTGGTTGTTGTTTTCTTTCTTGATGTCCCTAAAAGAATCAAATTGAGTTCTGGATACTGTCTATTTTAAATTGGCCCGGCACTTTGTTGTAGTTTTCTAAATTGTATATATATATTGATTCTAATAATTTCCTTTTTGTGGTATGGTTGCAATGTTTCAGGGTGGAGGTATCCTTAATATTGATTCTATGTTGCTTCAATCTTCTATGTGCAGTGAGGGCGGAGTTAGGGGCATCATTATTCAAATCATATTGGTGCTGGTGTATTCTTCTTGTTAGATCATTCGTCTCTCCAATATATAATGCAGAACAATCATAGCATGGTATTTTATAAACACATTGAGAGTCTTGATAATTAATTTTAGGGGGTTTAAATATTCTTTTTAAAGGAATAGTGTTGTTTTTAGTAAAACATATATTTTTTGGAAGGTGTTTTTTTGTATAGTGGTTAATATTGTAAGGTATCGGCAGATATGTGGTATTATTATTTGAAAGAGGAGGGTTACTATTATAAAATTTCTTTCTTGCTTTTTTATAGGCTAAATTAATGTGATATTGAGGATATTTAAGTTTGGAAAAAGTTAAGTAGAGAAATTTAGTTTCTGAAAGGAGTTTAGAGGGGGAGCAAAGTCGAAAGGCTCTAAGGTAGTGAGAGGTTAAGGTGGCTAGTTTGGTATTATAAGAGTGTGTGGAAAACCAATGTATGTATGATAAAGAAGAAGTTGGTTTTCTATATATAGAATAAGAGAGATGTGTTGAGTCTTGCCAAGAAACTAGGGTGTCTAAGAAAGGAATAGAAGAGTTATGTGAAAGTTCATATGTGAAGGTTATGGAAGGGTGTATCCAGCAAACATGGTAAAGGGTGTTTATTGATAGATGATTTGAGGATCTGAAGAAGATTGCAGAAAGTTGAGCAGATATTAAATATAAATTCTATAAACAAAATGGTCTAAATCGCACATGAATTGTATTACTATTTTAACACGATTAACAATATGCCATTATTATAAGGTTTGTAAGTTTAAATTTAAAAAAAAGGAGGCTAAGTAAATTAAAAGAATTAAAATACTGTAACACTGATAAGAAACAAAGATATTTTCTTTTATTTATTTTGCAATTATAGAATAAATATTCCTATAAACAAAATATGTATCACGATAATAATAATATATTATATAATAATATAATATAATATATATATGTATATATATATATATATATATATATATATATATATATATATATATATATATATATATATATATATATATATATATATATATATATATATATATATATAAATATGTTATATATATATTTTTTATATATATATATATATAGAGAACAGATATATATCTATATATATATATATATATATATATATATATATATATATATATATATATATATTTATATATATATATTGAAACGAATGAATATGAAGATTCCTGTTAAATAGAGAGAGAGGGAATGAGAAGACAAAGACAACTGAGAATAGAGGATAATACTCTGTTTAAATATATACTCTTCCTGTTTATTATTTGATGGTTGGTACACCTGTGTTGCTTGGGTTGGTAATCCGTAAATTTGCAGTTGGTACACCCTTTTTATTTAAGTTGGTAAACCTGTTTTGTATTCATACTGTTTAACTCAACTTATTACCTGCTGTTCGTAAATCCAAACAAATGCATTTAAATTACCCGGAAGAGTTAAGAAAACAAACGAACATATTTTCTAAATATAATTCACAATAAATAATTTTCCATTCCTGTTAAATACCTGTGTTTGATTTATACATAAATTCCTAGCTAATTTGTACAACCTAACGCTATTTGATAAGTACAACCCTAGCTACCTAAACTAAATGTTTATTAAATAATAATTTATAAACTTTGTCATAATCGGTATTCCTTTATCCTCATCACGTGATTGTTCTACTTTGAGGTGCCACTGATCACTACTTTTTCAATCCCTTACCAAATAATGTCTGCTGGGAGAAAAGAACAACATTAAAACTTAATACACCTAAATTGTTAGTTATCAAATAAATAGTTATTTAACCTGTCAACTTTTTAACACTAGTTAACCTTTTTTCTTTATTTTTAAAAAGTCACAAAAACTCGATAATTAAATGTTTGACACGTATCACTTATTAAACGAACTGTTATTCCTGAACCATAATTTAACTTTAACTGTTACTCCAGAAATGATGTTAACTTTGTCATATAAAAACACAACTAGGTACTTACGAGTTGAAACTGCCTTAGAAACCTTATCTCATACCTGGGACGATAGTTACTTGATCCTTATTTATGCCGAGTTCAAGCATCATTTCGGCCTTTTTACACAAGTGAGAGAGGATACCCGTGTTATGGACTTCTGCTTACTCACCGAACCTTCCGACTGTTAAATTTCTGTTAATATCTCCTGTTTATTCTGTTTAAATAGTCTGAGGTCCAGAGGTTTGCCATCCTAACTCAAGTTCATCCCGAACTACGTGTGTTGCAAGGCTAGATTTGCCCATCTCAACCTGGGTTTGTCCCATGACTAAGTTTGTCCCATATCCAAGTTCCAAGCTAGGTCTCAAGCTAGGTCTCACATTAGGTTCCGCACTAGGTTCCATACTAGATCTGTCCCATGCCAGGTCCCGTAACTCTACGGGCCTCTTCTTTTGTACCTGTTGTTATTCCTATGTTCTCAATCTGAGTTGTCCCATCCTTTCTGAGATCTATTGACGATCTGATTTTATCGTATCAAATTTTAAAGCTTTTTACCTTAGACCAATCTTTAGTTGGTTTCCCTTTTCCTACATTCCTCCCTCCTTCAAGTTCGAATCCCGAACTTATAAGAAGGAAAAAGCTTCATCTTGTTTTATTAAAAAAAACTCACCCTTAGCTTTCACCAATGCAAACCATTATCAAAAAAATAATAATAATAATAATAATAATAATAATAATAATATATAAATAATAATACCTAAATCGGTATTACTAAATAAACACATACATACTATTTACAACAAATATACTAACAACAAACATCCTATTTACTTTCGCGATCAACCAGTCATTCCTTCAAATATACTAATAAAAATAAAGATGAAACTTAATATTAATAACCATAAAAAAAAAATAATAATAATAATAACAACAATGGCTCACATTCTTTACCTTATTCTGTTACGTTCTCATTTCTGATACCTCAATCCTGTTTTTCCTCCATTTTTGATTTCCTCCAGTTGCCCCCGTCTCCATCTTCCAACAATCCTCTTCTTCCTTTTTTCTTCCTTACGCGTAATCAAGAGATCCGATCCACACAAACGAAGCCACCACTGAAACACACTTCAATCCAGTAGCTGATGATGGTACTTTCGATCCAAAAGGAGAAAATACAATAGTTGACGAACGGATAACTGAGGAACTAGAGACATCACCAGAGAAAGAAAATGAAGATTACTCAGATACGGAAGGAAGTGATACATCAGGAAATAATTTATTGCAGCAATCTTCCAAAGAAGAATTAGGAATAAATTTATTAATGAAGGAAAGAGGGCACCAGTCTAGGTTAAGCTGCAACCACAAGCTAAAAGGAGTGGCATGGCAGGAGGTCTCTATCGGAGAAGTATTCAGATGCGCTTTTCTGGACACAGGATCTGTCATCAGTTTGATACAGGAAGGAGTTGTTGATGGCTTAAACCAATTTGGACACATTCTGAAAAGATGGAAGGTAGATATTACACTCAATGGAGTAACTACAAGGATTGTGGAGTGTACAACAGCAGTGGCCATAAAAATAAAAACAAGGTGCCGGGAAATAGTGCTACCATTGGTTGTCGTTCAGGATGAACATATTCCAGCTTGTTTACTGCTAGGGATGAATTATTTGGTGGAGTCAGATGCAATTTTGGACTTCGGAGAAGGAATAATCGCACATGGGAACGATGCCGATGACGTAAGTGATGGCTTTACCATTGATGTTTTTAACCTCACAGTGAATAAGGATAATGACTTAATAACAGTCCAAGAAATAATAAGATTACAAGATAACTCTGAAGTGATTAGGACACTAAAGAAGAAAATTGGAAATAATCAAGAGATTAGGAAGACTGATATATTATTGAAGGAATATTATCGATATAGGAAGGATCTACGAATGAATGGAGCCATCTTAGTAAAAAGGATTAGAGATGAACAATTTGGGGCCGTTATAGGGTTCCAACAGATGGTAAGCATTACTGTGGTTACGCATCGGAATTTAGCTCATATAGGACGAGAAAAATTAACAGATCTTGTTTCAAGGTATGTTTGGCACCCCAGAGGTCAGTTAATCATTCAAGATGTGTGCCGAACATGCCCAACCTGCCAACTGAATAAAATAGACCATCAGGTTGTGTTTCCACCTATATGGAAGATTAAGGTACAAAATCCGTTCGAATTAGTAGCTGTCGATGTTATGGCCATGCCTAGAACTAGGAAAGGAAACATTGCTTGTTTGGTGGCTATAGATCACTGTAGTAAATGGGCTGCAGTGAAGGCGTTAAAGGATAAATCTGCAAGGAGTGTAACAGAGGCTTTTGAAGGACAAATGCTTCCCACATTTCTGCGACCACCATACAAGGTATTGACGGATAATGGAGTGGAATTTAGGAGCACAAGATTTAAGGAAATGCTTCAGGCCTACGGAATCGAACATGTCTTTAGCAGTCCATACAAACCAGCGGCTAACGGGGCAGTGGAGAGGGTCAACCGGACATTCGCGGAGTTCCTCAAGAATACGGTAACGAAGGATAAGGAATGGGATGACTGTTTACCCCGAGTAATAATGGTATATAATAATACAAAACATGCAGAGTTAGGAGTAACCCCGGCAGAGAAATTAATGGTTCAAAAACATGAGAAAGGAAAGGTATTACCAATCTCAAGAAAGGAACAGGACAAGTGGAAAGAGGGTCATCCAAACTGGTTGCCATACGCAGTAGGGGTGAAAGTTAAAAGGAAAATCATCTCAGTGGATAGAACTTTGGAGAAAAAATTAAGCAAAAGGTACGAGGGCCCTTTTGTGATAACCAAGGTGATTGCAGGTGGAATGACATATGACATTGAAGGAAACGGAAAAACTATGAGGACTCACTATGCACATTTAAAAGTTTGGGCAGACCCTCCGGAATATTTGCTTGACTATTTTAGGATCGAAGAAGAAACATATGAACAAGGAGAAGAACAAATATGGGAGACAGAAACTGAAGAGGAAGAGGAGGAACCAACACAAACTTATGTAATTTATGGAGGACAACTTGGGAGATCAACGAAGGAAAGGAAACATGGAAAAAATAAAAAGGATATTTGGGATTTAGTAGAGGTAGCTATAGGAGAACCTAAATACAAGGAAGATATAGCCACACAAACTGAAGCCATAACAATAGATAAAATGACCCAAACGGAGATAGAGCTGACATCATCGCCTATTGATACAAATGACTTAATGGATTGGTTGGACTCAGCGCAGTCAGAGGTTAAATCAGATGAGGAACTTAATTTGCAAAGGGTCGAGAGGTCATTAAGATTTCCAGATGGCAGTTACACACTTGTAGGGGACATAGCGAATGATAGTGAAGAGGATGACATGGTCTCAAGAAAGGAAACACCGGAACCAGTTGAGGTATGTAATATTAGTCAAAGTAATTGCATTAATTCTAATAATGTTCCTTTCTATACCCCCAGGTCAATTCAGGAGGAGTTATGGGAAGTGGGTGAAGACCCTGAACATATGATTTTAGAGGACCAATCGGAGGAACAGGGAGTGGATCCACAAGGAGTAGAAATTGGGTACCAGGTACCAATGACAAGATCTAGAGGTCCAGCTCCAGATATACCGAATGTCCAAATGAGAGTATTGGAGTATGAGAGAAGGGCGGAGGAAAGACGAGCCTCCATCGGAAATTAGGTAAGGTTGTTTTCCTTTTTGAGTGGTGGAGCTATTTTTTCTTTTTAAGATTGGTTCCCAATCTTGGAAGGGGAGTAATGTAGGACGAACCAACTAAATTCATAGCATTAGTTAATACTTTATAAAATAAATAGATTGTCTTTCTGAAAGAGTTAAAAAATCGAAGGTTTTGTGATCAAAATTTAAGGAAGTAAATATTCGCAAAAGTTCTGAAATTGTGACGAGGAAAATTACTGCTAAGTCACGAAATTCCAGTTACGTAAAAGGATTTGGAATTGTTAACTACAAACAAGTTTAATTTTCCCCAGTATCGGGTAAGAGTATTTCTAAAGTTTATTTGTGAAAGGTTTAGTCATTTTGTTATTTGTGGAAGATTCACTCATTTATTAAAGGAATGATTTTAGGTAGCATTTTTGAAGTAGAAACTTAAAAGTATATTTCAGTGCATTATGTTCAAAATTAAAAACAAATTTAATAGCAGAATTCAAATTCACATTTAGGTAGCATTTTTGAAGTAAAAACTTAAAAGGATATTTCGGTGCATCGTGTTCAAATTTAAAACAAATTTAATAGTAGAATTCAAATTTACGCATAAGAAATATTTAGCAGTTTGACGATGTAGGATGAAAGGTGACAGATGTAATTAACGGTGCAATCTGTGTTTAAATTTAGGTAGATTAATAAACGGGATATTTTTATTAAAAATATATATATATATATATATATATATATATATATATATATATATATATATATATATATATATAGATATATATATATATATATATATATATATATATATATATATGTGTGTGTGTGTGTGTGTGCGTGTGTGGGTTGGTGCAGGAAGCACATAGGCCGTGTAGGTATTAGAAATTTATAACGCACAAAGGATTTTTAAACTAACAAGACACACAGACGAAAGGTTAAGTTATGTGAATTGGGAATTGTGAGGAAATTACCGAATAAAAATTATTGCTATTATTTATTATTATTATTATTATTATTATTATTATTATTATTATTATTATTATTATTATTATTATTATTATTATTATTTGTTTTACCGGTATGTGTGTTAGAATAATAGGGTGTGAGGCCGGCCGCAAAATGTGTGTATATATTAGGTTAGGGTTAATTTTAATTATTATAATTATTATTATTATTATTATTATTATTATTATTATTATTATTATTATTATTATTATTATTATTATTATTATTATTATTATTATTATTATTATTATTATTATTATTATTATTATTAACGGTGTTAAGATAATTTGTTGTTACTAATTCGATTTAGGGAAATGATGACGATATAATACAAATTTATATTGTCATTTTCAGGGTGCTGATTACGGAGCTGGTTACTGTGCTGATTGCGGGACCAAATCCAAAGGACAATCGTGTAGCTAAG
>JABUQX010021442.1:35000-44548 GCA_015478945.1 Trachelipus rathkii
CCATGGGTCAATTTTGGCCCACGTCAATTTTCTGCCCACTCGTGCCCACTCGTCACATATTTCGTTACTAACTTGCTTGGACGCATGTATGGATCTATCCTAACTTTAACACCTACACACACCTGCGCAAATCCGCCAACACACACACACACACACACACACACACACACACACACACTTATACAGACATTCACTATGACACAGACACTTACATTTACACCTTATACACACTTAAAACACACTGCCTAAACCCTTTGGTCGTCCCATGGTCAAATTTTGACCCCACGGTAATTTTTGTCCTTCCTTTAGGGACTTAGCCTTTTTTTGATGTCTTAACCTTGTTTGAACAATGATATTTCGCCTTGACCTTGCCAAGATACCATGGGTCAATTTTTGAAACCGCTACTTGACGCTTTGATGGTTCCCCAATCCCGTACAGAAGTACCTAGGCGATGTTCCTATTTAGTGTTCTATGAGTATAGATGAGTGCCCAGGTGAGTGCCAGGTGAGTGCCAAGGGAGTGCCAATGGAGTGCCAAGTGAGTGCCATGTGAGTGCAAGTGAGGGCCACATAGTGCCAAGTGAGTGCCACATAGTGCAACTGAGTGCCACTTTTTTCAAGCCTTAGCCTCCCCTGAGCCTAGAATCGCCCTAATATGGGTGTCACCCCTAGGTTATAAGGTATGAGGATTCGATTGGTGTATATTACAACCTGCTAGGATGTTTCCTACAATGAGTTAGTCTTTTTCTAACACTTATGCACACTATATCACTTATACACCCATACACTATGACACTATGACACACACAGTACACTATGTCACTTATACACCATACATCTTGACACTTAATACACACACTAATGACACTTATAAAGCAACTTACACCTCACTAGCCACTTCATTAAACCATACTACACTTAACACTCCACACCCACACACACAGATACAACTTACGTTTACACTCACCCACTTGATATTTTGATGCCTCAACTTTGAATGTCTCAACTTTGATGCGCTCAGCATTAATGGTCCTCAACTTTGATGCTCAGTAATTAAATCGCCTCAGCATTGATGCCCTCAACTTTGAAAGGTCATCTTTGATGATCATCTTTGAGATCGTCAATCTTTGGATACCACGCTATATTGATGATATCATCTTTGATGACTCATCTTTTGTCTACCTCTAGATCATAAGCTGCCCACAAGGCCGCAGCAAGCCCCCTCCCCGCAAAGGATGGAGGCCCCTTCACGCCGCAGGTGCGACCCGCGCGCGAATGAAAAATAATATATCCTATATAGTCATTCAATTTTATTTCATACTTAAAACATTTTTTTATTAAAAAAACATTTTCGCGAACCTAAAACTGTTAACTCATTACAGACCAATTATTTAACACATATATTTATTAACATTAATTTTTACTTAATACTTTTTACTTAATACTTTTTAATTTAAAAAAAGTCACTAAACAATTTTTACAGCAAGGTTAAATAAGGGTCACCCCACTTCACACATATAAACTTTTATTTTTAAACTTCAATTGTAGGAAATTATTAAAAACATTAAAGATTACATACCTTACAGAGGAAATAATCAAAAGTAAATCAATAAAGTGTAACTAACACCAAGAGGGGATTAAGTATGCTTTTGTTTTACTGCTTTACTGTTTAACTCATTTTTTTTCCTTTGACTCACGTTTTACCTTTTTAGGTAATGTTTTACGGCTTTAACTCACAGATTCATTAACATTACATTCCTTAAAAGCAGTAAACCAGTAAATCAATAGAGGTGTAACTAACACCAAGGGGGGATTAGTATCTTTTGTTTTACTGCTTTACTGCGTTAACTCATGTTTTACTGCTTACACTCCATGTTTTACTGCTTTAACTTTCTGCTTTGCTGCTTTAACTTTCTGCTTAACTGTTTTAACTTTCTGCTTACTGCTTTAACTCATATATTTATTAACAATTATGTTTTTATTTTGTTTAATACTTATTGTATTTTTATTATTATTTTTTATTTATTTTTTATTATTATTTTTTATTATTTTATTTTTATTATTTTATTATACTTGTGTTATTTACTTCATGCCTATTGTTAATATTATTTATATAGAACACACATACACACACACACACACACACACACACACACACACACATCACACACATCCACACATTCACTATGACACTATACACACAACACTTTCACTATGACACTTACATTTACACACATAGACACTTACATTTACACTATACACATGCGGTACACAAACACACACACTTACACTTATACACACATCAACTATGATACTTAATACACACTCACGTATGACACTTACATTTATCCATAGACATTACATTTACACTTACACTCACAACAGATTTACTTACACTCACACAGATTTACTTACACTCACACACAGATTTACTTAATAACACACAGACTTTACTTACACTCGCACCCAGATTTACACACACACACACACACACCACACACACCACGCACACACACACACCCACGCAAGCACTCAACTCCACATATAACGTAATAATTTATTAAAACATTTTATGTTTTAATTAAACACGTACATTATATTACTCATTCAATATAACAAATTATTTCAAAGTTTCTTAAACTTCTATAATAAATCAATCATTATCTTGAACAAAGAATTTTATTAACTGTTAATACTTTTTGTTTATAAATTCTTTGTTCAAAAAAATATATACTTTTACTAAATTTTTATGAAATTTTATTAAAACATATATTTTACGTACTTATAACAAAATCACTAAATCAGTAAGGCAAGCCCTAGCACCCCTCTACAATACAAGCTATGCACGTTTTGGTTCTATTGACCTTCACTGCTTTATTACAATCAATCTTTAGCGTTAAAATAAGTATAAAAAACAAAATAATTCTTCTCTGCTAACATAAATGTATTTTATTTAAAATCATTCTAAGTTTTTATTTAACAATAACAATTATTCACTTACAATTTATATTATTCACTCGATGTTAACTGAAAAATTTCACAAGTTTTTTAAAATAATTCCGGGTTTTCTTTATGATTATATTATGATCTATGTACATTGACAATCCATCACGAAAACAAAACAACCCGCACTCCTTACAGAAACGAACGGACCTCTCTCTGTAAAATGTGTTGAATAACTACTTTAGGTCTAAATTTAGGCCTAATCCTTTGATTGTAACCCGGGGCGATTAAAGCCTAATTCCAGGTCAAAATATATTTCAAACTGGAACCTTTTTCTGTAAAATGTGGTGCAATAACTACGTTAGGCCTAAAATTAGGCCCTAAATTAAGGATAAGCCTTTTTGTAGAAGGGCTATATAATTTAATCCTAATACCAGGGCAAAAAGGTAATTCCCGTATAGACAAGAATCATTTTTATTAATTATTTTTATAAATATATATTCAAATTGAAACATGCTGGATCGGTAAGATCCCTTAAGCAGGTAAAAAAGAAATGTTTTCCTTACTTGTGATTGGTCGGAATCCTTATCTCTTTATGACCTCGTATGTGATTGGTCGAGAATTATTTTATCCGTCTTTTGAAAATTAACTTTGTTTTTTAAACCTTGTATTTGAGCAGGTGTGGTGTTTTATTATCTTTTAGACCCAAAACTCATTTTAAAATCATCATGGTCATTTTAGCTGTTAAGCGGTGCACAAGTTATCTGATTTGTATTAAAAGTGTTTATTTTTACTAAGTGTTATATCATATTTATAATAAATACTTACATTGAGCAATAATTATTAATTTCACTAGAAAAGATAAATAATTAATTCACTAGTTCATAGGCTAACCACCAGGGCTCAGCGTGAGCCCCACCCGCAAAGTCGCCAACCCCGCACCCGCTGGTGCGTCCGCCGCGTCCGCCGCCGCGTGCGCCGCAGGCGCAATATTTCCGCGTCCCGGGCCGGCCCGCGTGCGCTCCGCAGGCGAAATATTTCCGTGCGTACTCGCCCCGACGTTAGTGGTTATTTACTTCAGTATAATATATATATATATATATATTATATATATTATTACTATATATATATATATATATAATATATATATATATATTATATATTATATTATTATTAGTAATATATATATATATATACATATATATATATATATTATATTAATATATATATATTATATATAATTTGTGTGGGGTGAGTGTAAGTGTCTAATGGTGAGGTGTAAGTGTCTATGTGTATGTGAGGAATGTGTGAATAAGAGATATAGTGTATGTGTGTATAAGTGTAAGTGTAAGTGTCTATGGTTAGTGTAAACGCTTATAAGTGAAATCATCAAGTATAAGGGGTATCAAAGATGACGTCATCAAGATGAGTCATCAAAGATGAACAATCAAAGCTGAGGTGCCAAAGCTAGTTATTGAAGTTGAGGCATCAAAGCGAGGCATACAAAAGGCTGAGGCATCAACTTTGGGGCATCAAAAGCTGAGGCATCAAAGTTGAGGCATCAGAAACTGAGACATCAGAAGTTGAGGCATCAAAAAAGCTAAGGCCTCAAAGTTGAGGGATCAAAATATCGAGTGGTGCGTGCGTATGTGTAAGTGTGTATGTGTGTGTGTGTGTGTGTGGTGTGTGTGTGTGTTGTGGTGTGCGTGTGTGTGTCTAAATAATAATAACATATAGGCATGAATTAAATAACACTAAGTTAATAATAAAAAAAAATAAATGTTTTATAAATTATACGTTATATGTGTAAGTGAGTGTGTGTATGTGTGTGGTGTGTTGTGTGGTGTGTGTGTGTGTGTGCGAATGTATGTGTGTTCTAAATAATAATAACAATAGGCATGAAGTATAATAATAAAATGTTTTAATAAATTATACGTTATATGTGTACAGTGGTGTGTATGTGGTGTGTGTACGTGTGTGTGGTGTGTGTGTGTTGTGTGTTGTGTGTGTAGTGTGTTCTAAATAAAATAAAATAGGCCTGGAAGTAATAACACAACGTCGGGCGAGTACGCGAAATATTTGCGCCTGCGGGCGCAACGCGGCGGGCGGGGACCGGCGGGACGCACCAAAGCGGGTGCGGGGTTGGCTGCTTTTGCGGGTGGGTCATGCTGAGGCCTGGTGGTTAGCTTATGAACTAGTGAATTAAATATATTTTATCTATTCTAGTGAAATTAATAATTATTCTCAAATTATGCTTCAAATAATAAATATGATATACACTTAGTAAAAAATAAAACACTTTTAATACAAATAAGATAACTTGTGCACGCTTAACAGCTAAATGACTATGATTTTAAATGAGTTTTGGTCTAAAAGAATAATAAAACACACCACCTGCTTCAAAAATACCAATAGTTTAAAAGAACAAAAAGTTAAAATTTTCAAAGACGATAAATCACTTCTCAGACATCACATACAGGTAAGATAGAGATAGGATTACCCCGACCAATCACAAGTAAGCGAAAACCATTCCTTTTTCCTGCTTAACAGGATCTTACCGATCGCAGCATGTTCAGTTTTGAAAAATATATTTATAAAAATAATGATAAACAATAATTCTTGTCTATACGGGAATTACCTTTTGACCTGGTATTAGGATTAACTGTAGCCCTTCTAACAAAAAGGCTATCTAATTTAGGCCTAAAATTTAGGCCTAACGTAGTTATTGCAACACACATTTAACAGAAAAAGGTCAGTTTGAAATATATTTTGACCTGGAATAGGCTTAAATCGCCCCGGGTTACAAAAAGGATTACCTAAATTTAGACCTAAAAGTAGTTATTTCAAACACATTTTACAGGAGAGAGGTCACTTTTCGGTATCTGTAAGGGTGCGGGTTGTTGTGTTTTCTTCGTGATGGATTGTCAATGTACATATATAATAATATATTCAGAAAGTAAAACCCGAAATTAATTTAAAAAACTTTTGAAATATTTTTAGTTAACAATGAGTGAATAATATAAATGTAGTGAATAATTGTTATTTTTAAATAAAAAACTTAGACTGATTTTAATAAAATACATGTATGTTAGAAGAGAAGAACTTATTTTGTTATTTTAATACCTTATTACACGGCTAAAGATGATGTAAGCAGTAAGTCATAAGAACAAAACGTGCAATAACTTGAATGTAGAGGGGTGTAGGGGGCGGCCTTACTTGATTTTACTGATTTATTGGCTTTAAGGTACGTAAAATATATGTTTTTAATAAAATTTCATAAAATTTTAGTAAAAGTTATTTTAAACTTGATAGTTATAAAATTTATAAAAGAAAAGTATTAACAGTTAATTAATAATAAATTCTTTGTTCAGAGATAATGATTGATTTATTAAAGAGAGAAAAGAACCTTTTGAAATAATTTTAGTTATATTTGAATGAGTAATATAAATGTACGTGTTAATTTAAACATAAAAATGTTTTAATAAATTATACGTTATATGTGTAGTGAGTGTGCGTGGGTGTGTGGTGTGTGTGTGTGTGTGTGGTGTGTGTGTGTGTGTGTGTGTGTGTAAATCTGTGTGCGAGTGTAAGTAAATCTGTGTTATAAGTAAATCTGTGTGTGGTGTAAGTAAATCTGTGTGAGTGTAAGTAAATCTGTGTGTGAGTGTAAGTGGAAATGTAAGTGTCTCTGGATAAATGATAAGTGTCATAGTGATGTGTGTATAATATCATAGTGAATGTGTGTATAAGTGTAAGTGTGTGTTGTGTGACCGCGTGTATAAGTGTAAATGTAAGTGCCTATGTGTAAATGTAAGTGTCATAGTGAAATGTGTTAAAGTGTCATAGTGAATGTGTGTGTGTGTGTGTGTGTTGTGTGTGTGTGTGTTGTGTGTGTGTGTGTGTGTATGTTGTTTCTAAATAATAATAACAATAGGCATGAAGTAATAACACTAAGTATAATAATAATAAAATAAATAATAAAAATAATAATAAAAAATAAATAAAATAAATAATAAAAATAAATAAAAGTATTAAAACAAAATAAAAAACATAAATGTTAATAAATATATGAAGTTAAGCAGTAAAGCAGAAAAGTTAAAACAGTAAGCAGAAAGTTAAAGCATAAAGCAGAAAGTTAAAGCAGTAAAACATGAGTTAAAGCAGTAAAACATGAGTTAAAGTGCAGTAAAGCAGTAAAACAAAAGCATACTATCCCCCTTGTTGCTATGTAACACCTCTAATTGATTTACTGATTTACTGCTTTAAGGTATGTAAATCGTTAATGAATATGTGAGTTAAAGCAGTAAAAACATATGATGTAATGTACATGAGTTAAAGCAGTAAAACATGAGTTAAAGCAGTAAGCAGTAAAACAAAAGCATACTAATCACCTCTTGGTGTTAGGTTACACCCTTTATTTGGATTTACTGGGATTACTGCCTTTAAGTATGTAAATGTTTTAATGTTTAATAAAAATTTCGTACAGTTGTAGTAAATAAAAATGTTTATATATCAGGCACTCTGGTTTTTTTCTTCTTTACTACAACTTTTTTTTTAAAAATTTATAAATTAAAAGTATTAAGTAAAAAGTATTAAGTAACATAATGTTATAATATATTGTTGTGTTAAATAATAGGCCTGTAATGAGTTACAGTTTTGAGTTATTTTAAAAATGTTTTTATAAACAATGTTTAAGTGAGTGAAATAAAATGAAGACTTAATAGTATATATATTTTTCATTCGCGCGGCGGGTCGCACCTGCGGGTGCGGGGCTCCATCCTTTGCGGGAGGGGGCTTGCTGCGGCCTGGTGGGCAAGCTTATGACTATGAGGTAGACAAAAAGATGAAGTCATCAAAAAGATGAATCATCAATATAGGGTGTATCAAAGATGACGTCTCAAAGATGATCATCAAAGATGAACTTTCAAAGTTGAGGCATCAATGCTGAGCGGCATTAAATACTGAGGCATCAAAGTTTGAGGGCATTGAATGCTGAGCATAAAAGTTGAGACATGCAAAGTTGAGGCATCAATATCAAGTGGGTGAGTGTAAACGTAAGTGTATCTGTGGTTGTGGGGTGTGAGTGTAAGTGTATATTGGTTAGTGTAAGTGTTTATGGAGAGTGTAAGTGCTTAAAAGTGTCATAGTGTGGTGTATAAAAGTGTCATTGTATGTGTGAATAAGTGACATAGTTGTATGTGTGTTATAATGACATAGTGTAATGGGTGTATAAGTGACATAGTGTGCATAAGTTTAGAAAAAGACTAACTCATAGTAGGAAACATCCTAGCAGGTTGTAATATACACCAATCGAATCCTCATACCTTATAACCTAGGGGTAGACACCCATATTAGGGCTATTCGGGGCTCAGGGGAGGCTAGAAAAGGCTTGAAAAAAAGTGGGCAAATCACTCAGTTGGCACTATGTGGCACTCACTTGGCACTATGTGGCACTCACTTGGCACTCATTGGCACTCACTTGGCACTCATTGGCACTCATTGGCACTCACCTGGCACTCACCTGGCACTCATAATACTCATAGAACATCCCTAGGTACTTCTTACGGTGATTGGGAACCATCAAAGCGATCAAGTTATCGTGGGTCACCC
Source organism: Trachelipus rathkii (assembly GCA_015478945.1). NCBI lineage: Eukaryota > Metazoa > Arthropoda > Malacostraca > Isopoda > Trachelipodidae > Trachelipus > Trachelipus rathkii. The sequence continues at coordinate 43,554 of JABUQX010021442.1, forward strand.
ATGGTATCTGGCAAGGTCAAGGCCGAAATATCATGGTCAAAACAAGGTTAAGACATCAAAAAAGGGCTAAGTCCCTAAAGGAAGGACAAAAAATTACCGTGGGTCAAAATTGACCCATGGACGACCAAAGGGTTGGCAGTGTGTTTGTAAGTGTGTATAAGTGTAAATGTAAGTGTCTGTGTCATAGTGAATGTCTGTATAAGTGTGTGTGTGTGTGTGTGTGTGTGTGTGCGCACGTGCACGTGTGTAGGTGTTCAAGTTAGGATAGATCCATACATGCGTTCAAGGTAGGAACGAAATATGTGACGGGTGGGCCACGGAGTGGCCACGAGTGGGCCACGAGTGGGCAGGAAATTTATTGACGTGGGCCAAAAATTGACCATTTTGGCCATGGTATATGGCAGGTCAATGGCAGAAAATATCCATGGTTAACAAGGTAAGGACATCAAAAAAAACGGGCTAAGCCCATAAGGGTGGCCAAAAATTACCGTGGGCAAAAAATGACCCAGGTCGAATTAGGGGGGCGTAAAATAGGGGGGGGTAAACGTACACGTTGCTTTGGCTGGCGGCAAACCGTTTGGCGCAACGCCTCTTCGTAAGGGTGCAAAATATTAGGTGGTTGAAAAATTAAGGGTTGCCAAAAAATTAGGTTGCCAAAATTTAGGGTTGCCAAAAAAATACCGTGGGCCAAAAATGACCCATGGAAGACCAAAGGGTTGGTGGAAAAATTAGGGTTCCCAAAAAAATTTGGTTTCTCAAAAAATTTGGGTTCTCAAAATCGGGTTCTCAAAAAATTTTGGGTTCTCAAAAAATTTGGGTTTCCCAAATTTTAGGGTGTCAAACATCCGGTTCTATATAAATCCGGGTTCTCGAAAAATCCGGGTTCTCAAAAAATTTGGGTTGTCAAAAAATCCGGGTTCTCAATCCGGGTTCTCAAAAATTTGGGGTTCTCAAAAAAGGTCAAGGCCCCAAAAATGTTACAGTAAAATTGGCTT
>JABUQX010021443.1:0-2500 GCA_015478945.1 Trachelipus rathkii
ATAATAATAATAATAATAATAATAATAATAATAATAATAATAATAATAATAATAATAATAATAATATTTATAATAATAATAATAATAATAATAATAATAATAATAATAATAATAATAATAATAATAATAATAATAATAATAATAATAATAATAATAATAATAATAATAATAATAATAATAATAATTAAAATAATAATAATAATAATAATAATAGTAGTAATGTAACTTGGAGTAATTTTAAGAGTAACGAGCGAAGTGCTCACTGGCATGTACAAGGAGGTCATCCTCCTTCCAATGAAGCTCTGAGTATCCCGAATATTGATGAGAGTATCGATGTAACCCATACGATACCCACGTTGGCCTCTAGCGGCTCACAAAATATATTAATTACGGATGCTCCGACTGGAGAAAGTCCGGTCATAAATAATTTGTCTGTATTGAATAATGTAAGAAATTATAAACTTTATACTATTGTTGATAAAATATCAAAGAGAGTCTTTATTATCGACTCAGGTAGTGAGATCAATTTACTCCCTATGGAGGGAGACCAGAATGTATCGATTATTGGTCAAATTAAAGCAGCCAATGATACCGTAATTGACATATACTCTCGCGAAATTGTTACAATTGATTTTGGTTTAAATAGAACTTATGATGTAGAATTTTTAACAACAAGATTACCTATTTGTATTCTAGGAATGCCGTTTTTGAAAAAATTTGCTTTCAATATTAATTTTGAGACAGATATGTTAACAGATACTCAGAGCAAGGAATGTATAAATTTGTGTGATAAAACAATTTGTAGAGATAAGGCTTTTATTCATACTCTCTCTCAATTTTCTTCTTCTGTAGCTACTAATGAACTTTTTAGTGATATACCTATAGTTAATAATCTGGTATTTGAATTTAAACATTTATTTGTAAATGCTTATTTGCCGGAAAATTTTAATATTCGGGAAAAGCAACTTAAAGCGTGGGACGACCTATTCAAAGAATTTGGGGGAGGGGAGAACGCTGAGGCGAAACTGGGGAATAGAAATGGGGGGGAAACTTGTGTTCTGAAGGGGGGGAGAGGAGACTCGCGTTCCAACTGCTATCTTGAAGGAATTAGCTTCACTTTTTCCTTATAAAACTAATATAAGCGGAGCTCCAATAAAACTTAAACCTCGTCGTATTCCTCATAAATTATTCGAACAAACAAAGAGGGAGCTATTAAATTTAGTAAAAGCGAAAGTTTTAAAGAGAGCACCATCGCAATGGAGTTTTCCCATCAGCGTGTTAGAAAAAAATGGGGGAGGGGTACGAATCGTGTGTGATTTTAGAAAACATAATTCCGTGGCGAAAAATGATGTATTTGCTATGCCGAATATAAATGATATATTTAGTGGGCTTCATGGGACAAAGGTATTAAGTAAACTTGACGTCACGAACGCGTACTATCTACTGCCTTTGGCAGAAGCCGATCAACATTATTTTACTATTAGTACAATGATCGGCAATTTTTCTTTTAGACAATTACCGATGGGATTTAAAAATTCGAGTTCATGTTTTATGAGATTTTTATCGATATTGCTTCAAGGCATCCCCGGTGTACACGTGTATTTAGACGATATTTTGATAGGGACCAAAGATTTATCAGACCACGTGGTGGTACTTAAACAAGTATTTGAGAGATTAAATTATTTTAAAATTTGTTTAAATAAAAAAAATGCGAATTTGGGGTAAAGAGGTTAAGTTATTTGGGTTTTGACTTGACGGAAGAAGGGCTGGCGCCATTATCTGAAAAAGTTAAGGAAATAATTAATGTTCCTCGACCGTTAACCATAAAAGAAGTGCGTTCGTTTGTGGGCAGAATTTCATTTTACCGCCAAAATATACCGTGTTTTACAAATCTAACGTTGCCTTTGTATAATTATTTGAAGGGAAAGAATAGTTCTAATAAAAAAATCACGTGGTCTCCCGAGGCTGAGAAGTCTTTTGTAGATATAAAGCAAGCGATTCGTCACGCCTCACGACTCAGGTTCCCTGCAGTCGATGCGCCTCTCAAAGTGTACATTTATGCAAATAATAAAGCTTTTAATACAGTAATTATGTCGGACGATGAGGAAGGCACGCCTTTTGCGTTTTATAGTGGGTCTTTTAATACAACAGAAAAACGATATTTGCCAGTAAATAAGCTATTATTAGGGTTAACAAAATTATTCAAGAAATATGGCGCAATTTTAGCGGGAAAGCATGTGCGTATCTGTACGTGCTCTCGTGCGTTTGTATATAAAATAAATCATGCTAATGATGTACAAAATTATAATGCTAGGGAATTGAGGGAACTCGCTATATTGAGTACTTTCAATATCACGATGGAGTTAATTACCGAAAATCAAAATGCGTTATTAAAATATTTACTTGCAAATAATATTGCCCAAGATGAGCAGGAGGGAGGAGAAGATGCAGGTCCGACTAGTGTAGTCTGTGACTCCGCCCACCGATTCACGACGGCCAA
>JABUQX010021443.1:17500-20000 GCA_015478945.1 Trachelipus rathkii
TTAAAATTGACAGACTATCATATCAAAATAGGCTTTTAAATGGAGAATTTTTGTTTCTGTTAGTAGATGATGGATGGGTGTGGATCGAAAGCAGCCTGTTATTATCATGAAAGCTTTATTTTGCGTTGTTTCTAATTTCAAAAATTTGGATTGTGGTATTGTGGGAGGCCTGGCAGGTGATGCATAATTTTGGAAGGAACGGATGTATTTTCTGTATTCTGTTGTGATAGTTACTTTATTTTGGTCAAAGTTTGTTCCAGTTAGTGTTTTCAGTGAATTTAATTTATGTGTGGCTCTTGAGTTGATATTGTTGATGTGGGGATGGTGAGAGGTAGTCAATTGTTTGATAGGAATATTGCTGGGCGGATATTAGATTCTCTTCTGTCTGGTGTGAGTAAAGAATTGGTGAATTGTTGAGGTAATACAGTCATTCTATTCTTTGTTATCCTTTGGTCCAGTTGGTTTATAAATTGTTACAGTTATATGCATGCTATTTTTATAGAAGGATTTTGGGCAGTTACTATTAGATCGTCAGTAAAACCATTAATTTTTATGGAAAGGGAAATGGGATGAGAAAGGTCATGCATAAAATGGTTGAAGAGTGTAGTTTTCTAAAACCTTTGAGAATGTGTTGGGTTAGATCGATTAGGAAAATGGTAGTAGAGTGGTTTTGTCGAAAACCTTTTTGTGATTCTGATAATGTGATAAGGGGGAAATTTTAAGGAGGATTAACCTTTCAAATACTTTAGATATTGTAGAAAGTAATGATATAGGTCTGTATGGAGCTGGTTTATAAGATGGTTAGTATGATTTTAATATAGTGTATTATATGTGCATGCTTTCATAAAGATGGTATCTTATTGGTTTCTCATGCAACGTTAAGTATTTGTGTTATGGCTGTGATATCATTGGTTTCTTGGTGATTAGGTGAAAATTGGATATATTGTTCGATTCTAATGTTTGTGAGTTTTTAAGTTTTTTAATAATGTTGAATTGTTCTAGGAGAGTGATTGGAAGAAGGGTCTTCTTTGTAGGTTTTCAACATTTTAGGCTTTTAATTTTTGACAGTTAGTGGGGTTTGTGAGTTTGTGATTAATTTTTTAATAGTGTGAAATAAGAATATTACAGTTTTTTTTAGGGACTGGGAATTTTATTGTTTTGTTTACAGACGTCTTCGTGGGTTGGTGGTGGTTTATTGTGTGAAATGTGTTTTTGTTGTGGTGGCCTTGCGGTTTAGTGCTTGCCTATATTTTTGCCAATTCTTTTTCTGAGTTAAGTTGAGTAGATTGCTTATTCTATTACTGAGGTCTAGGATTTGGCTTAATTGTTTTTGATAGGTTGTCTACTTTGTACGAGGGAGTTTCTTTGCATAATGAGGGGTGTCGATTTCTGGCGAAGAGATGGGGCTCAATAGTTTGCGGTGGCCATGTTGATTAAATTTTTTAGATGATCTTAGAATTATTTTTTTGAAATGTTGTATTGCTTTGTTGAGAGAGGTAAAATCTGCTACTTGAAAGGAGTATAAATCTAGTTCAATGAGTTCTGTATAAGTTTGCAGTTTACTTTTTTATAGTTGATATGTGGTTTTTAAAAGATGTGTATGTATGGTTTTTATGTTGAATTGTCATTAGTTTTGGATTGTGATATGAGGAGAGAATATGAAAGTTTGTTAGGTTGTGGTGATTTGAATCTGGGTGGAGCAGAAGGAGATATCAGGCGATGTTGGGTTCCGGTTATATTGTAAAGGTTGCTGTAAAGACGAGTAGGTTGATTTTGGTTGTTGAAGACACTGAGTGAATGCAAATCATCTATAAGCGCATCAACTCTTGGCGTGTGCGTGTGCGTGTGCGTGTGCGTGTGCGTGTGCGTGTGCGTGTGCGTGTGCGTGCGTGCGTGCGTGTGCTCCCGTGTGCATGATTGGTAACCATGCGGGTATATGAATTGAAGTCCTCAACTAATATTACTAAATTATGCTAAGCTAAGGGGAGAGGGTTAGAAAAATTATCTTGCGGGCAGTTTTAGGATGTACAGTGAATGGAAGGACAAAAAATGTGAATTAAATTGTATGTTTTTTTTCCCTAACTTGTATTTCTATTAATTGGTAAGTGAAAATTTGGTAATTGTTCAGGAGAAATAGTGAGCCATTAATGATGTTTCGAAATTGGATATGCTTACTCATAAGTATGAAAAAGCTATCTTGTCTTGTCTTGTCTTGTCTTGTCTTGTCTTGTCTTGTCTTGTCTTGTCTTGTCTTGTCTTGTCTTGTCTTGTCTTGTCTTGTCTTGTCTTGGGGCTGTATAGTTAGGAAATTCAGGAAGACAAGCGTTTTGCATGAAATTGGATTCCTTAATGTTTATTGTTATGCAATAGTATGTAGGATGTAGGTAGAAAAGAAGTGGCTGATTTTTTTGGGGAATCAATATTATAGAATTTATATTATATTATAGAATTCTATAATAGTGATCCCCCAAATAAATCAGACACTTCTTTTCTACCTGTA
>JABUQX010021443.1:25000-27500 GCA_015478945.1 Trachelipus rathkii
GGTCTTCACACAAGCCTAAGCACAGCACAACACACACACATATATATATATATATATATATATAGTTATATATTCATAGTACTAATTTATACTATTGAGTATATACTTATTATACTTATATATATAATTAAAGGAATATCATTATATATATATATTATCATATATATATTATATACTATTTTATATAAAATCCGATGATTCACATAATTTTTGTAAGTTTAGCCCCCTTGTGATGAGAAAGGCTATTGAACATATTTTGCTTTCAGGCATATTCTTTACCACACTCTCATCAGATAATATGGTTCAGCAGAAAATAAATTTATTTTTGCTATGATTATAATATTTATTAAACTCTACGGTGACTCGTGTTAAAAGTCGATGAGTTAGTAATTTACTCCTTTAGTGAAATTATTGTTTTACACTCCTTAAATAGTATAAGAATAATATATAGTCTATGAACATAGTAGTGTATAAACGTGAAGTCCGTAATCAGTGGTTCTAGAGAATTATACAAATCTCTCTGTCTTATATATGTATATAATATTATCTATATATATATATATATATATATAACTATATATATAAATATATTATATATATATTATAGTATTCCTATATATATATATATATTACTAGCATATATATTAATATATAAATATATACCGGTATATAATATAATAAATATAATATATATATAATTTATGTATAATATATAACTAAGTTAAGTCATGAGGTAGCCTAAGATGAGCTATATGACTGCACCCTATGTTAAAGTAGGTTTTTATACTATATATATATAGTTATATATATTTATTATACAATATGCGCGTATCACCTCATTACCAAGGAGGCGCTGGAGCTTCTGTCTACCGCTTTGGTGGGAACTATGACATCTGTTTCATGGGAAGATGGGAATTCCAAAACTGTTGGGAATTCCCATCCTCGACCATCGCTAAATAGAGAGTCCTACTTTATGAGACTAGATGACTTTCTTGGAGTGTCAGGGTACACTAAAAGCCTCTATAATATTACATCATTCAGGAAGACTGACCCTTATTTTTGCGTCATACTAACAGTTTGTATAATGAGCAAAAGGAAGGAGAGTATATTTAACTACTACACTTACACTTACTAAATTTCTTTTCAAAATGTAGGATGCATCAAAACTGTGTGAAAGTAATTCACTTTAATATAACTTATAGCTGATTATTATTTATAATTTTCAAAATAAACACAAAGAAAAAGAAGAAGACTATTTTATTTTCCACAACGTCGTGCTCTCTTGAATGTTGATTTGTCTTCCAAATGGCTGAATCATTTTTAATTTGCTCATTTCTTCCTAAATCCAGCAGTTCTTTAGAGAGAGAGGGTTGATAAACCATAAGTGAGTACGTCTTATTGGTTAACATTAATAAGAGTTACTGTCTAGAGTCAAATAGCTGAATAAAATAATACTAGATAATAGTGGACATGTACATTTTAGCAAAAGTACTTCCTTTGCTCTCTCTTGTCGCTTTGTCATCCCTTCTACTTTATCTTACAACTATTTAATAATTCTGATTTATTAAACATCATCTGTTTCTCCATCGTGAAATGAACCTGAATCAGTACTCACTCATAGTAAAGTGATTGAAATGGTAAACTATATATATACAAGATAATTAATGATAGTAACAATTTATAAGGGAAATAGTTATAAAATAAAATACTATATATATAGTTTATTGAGTGAGTTTTTTCAAATAACATTACCGTCATATAACTATAGCTTATCTTAACATCACTATATATATTTATATATATAATTATTTATATGAGTAAAACTTATATATATATATATATATATATATATAATATATATATATGTAGCTCCAAGTCAAGTTAAAATATATATATATTTTTATACCTATATTAATATAATATATATACCCATAGCAATAGCAGGAACACCTTATATAAATAGTCCTTATTAGTAGAATGCAATTAGCAACATATACGTCATACCTCACGTGCATTCACTCATTAACATATATAATAAAGATCTCGCATTTATACGATGCTCGAGTCAGACATATTCCTTGCGCTTTTGCCCTGCGGAAATTATGCTCGCGCGACGGAATTTTTATTAAATCATGAGATTTGAATTAAAAAAATTAACTCAAGTATATTAAATAAGTATCCTAAGATGAATCTGAATGCAAAACTTTAAATGAAGAGACATGTGACTTGACTCAACTGTGTGTAAAGATGACTCATGATCTCACAGTCTGAAGTTCATAATAAATTTGAGTCAAAGAGTCACATGAGGATTAAGGGAAAAAAATCAATAGCTCTACAATGCTCTTGTCTGCAGATGTAATTACCATTAATCTCAACGCTAAGGAACAATTTTGAAACCATCTCAAATGAAAATGATGATATTAAAAAGAATGAAATATGTAATAAAACTTATAGTGTGTGTTTATATAAATAGCGTGTGTTGTGTGAGAGTATCTGTAAA
>JABUQX010021443.1:32500-54253 GCA_015478945.1 Trachelipus rathkii
CAATCATCAGATTTTACCTCTTTAAACAATATTACAAATTGAAAAAATTTTCGATAGAAAGAGTCGTTTTGTTCGGACATCATGCCTGGATACTTCTCGTTGCATTTAGCGGTCACACGACAACACCACACACACACACACACACCACACACACACCACATCACACACACACACACACACCAGATCACACGTACACACACACACAAGACACACACACACACACAGCATCAGCATGCACACACACACACACATCACACACCACACACACACACACCCACCATGCACACTAAACACGCTCATTCAAACACTTCAGGGATATACACCGCACACACAAACACACAGGGAACACTCTCACACACACACACCACACAAAGTCATACACACATACACACGCACAAACACATGAAAACAAACATATGATTAAAATGAAACTTAATACATTGACATACACACACATACACAAAAACACATATACATACCTACTATACTTTTCAGTAGGAAACATGAGGGTGTCATAGAGTATATATCAGCTCAAGAATGTTACAACGATAACGTCTGAAAAAAAACGTATTCTTTGTACAAGCTCATTCCGCAAGTATCCATGATTTAAAGCACGCTAAATATCTATAATATATAATTATAATATTATAATATTATTATATATATTATATATGATAATATATATTATATATATATAATATATATATTATAAATATGTATATATACGACCTTTCTATGTGAAATAGTTTTGAAAAATGTATATATATATATATTTCTCTGTCCCGCTGTTAAATATTATATATATATTATAATATATATATATATATATATATATAATAATATTATATTATGATAATATATATATATATATATACATAATTTATATAATATAATATATATATATTATAGATATATATATTGATCCTATTTTAATAGTCATAATAAAATGTAATATTAGTAATGAATTTTATTAGTCCTTATTTATTTTATTTATTTATTATTTATTACTTTGTATTTAATATAGTACATAAACATTATTTAAAAAGTTGAACTAGGTAAAGCTGGAAAAGAGATATATGCTGTTTGTATTTGATTACGTGTGCATGCAATACAATGTATTAGTTATATTACGAACATCTGAGATAAAGAGTTAGCGACTAGGGGATAGTGATTATATTAATCTAATGATTAAATCGAAAACTTATTAAAAAAAAAGGAATGTGATTATTATACAATGAAGCTTAACAAAAAAAAAAATAAAAAAAAAAAAAAAAAAAAAAAAAAATAAAAAAAAAAAAATGTTAATGTTTATAAAAAAAATTATAAATTTTTTAATTGGTATCGATTATCGAAATAATCATATTTAATGTAACCTAAAAACTTTAACTTAAAGCGTAAAGACAATAAAACGATTAATGATAATATTGTGCTAAAACCATTATTGCAGTCGATGCATCGATCGCATCGAATGAAGTAATGTATGTAATATGTAATATGCTCAAAACATAATTCATATTGTTTTACTGCTTTATTGCGAGTTTGTTTACTGATTTTAAGGTAATGTAAAGTATATGTTTCAACTAAATAATTCGGTTACAGAACCTAAAGCAGTTAAAGCCAGTAAAGCTTAAAGCAGTTAAAGTGAGTATATACACACTGTGCTAGCCAAATGCGACATGTTTTTACTGACTTTAGGGTCTGTAAAATATGGTTATTAATAATAAATTAGTCTCATTATATTATTAAAATATGATGTAAAAAAAAAAAAAGATTAAATCGGAGAAGCAGAAGGTGTTTTTACTCACCTTTGAACAAAAAGGATAAAACTAGCTCATTGTTTAAGGACACAAGGGCATATGGAAAGAAATCCTAAATCGCCTAAGCGTAAAGGGATGTAATTATATAATTAATTGATCATGTTCTATGAACACAGGCATCCTCTAAAGTATCCATTAATAAAGCATGAACTGAATTTCAGCATGTAATAATAATAATAATAATAGATAATCATTAAGTGCTAATGAACACATTTCGTGATAGAATACGTTGTAAGAGGCGTATTTACCGAGCAGTAACGTTCAATGGAATAACACTCAGGTTGAGAATCTGGTGATAAATATGGATCCTTGGGAAACACCAACAGCGATTGATAAGAAAAAGCGATTGATGAGATAATTCTTATTCGAGCTGTGCGTCGTAACCACTCCCGGCGCGATCCGATGCGTTCCGACTTTGTGCGGGCTGGCTGGCGGCTGGCTGCGACGCGGTCCGCTGTCCCTGCGGGTTGCGAAAAAACGCGTCTCCGGCGAGGGATGTGAAATTATGACGAAGATTAACAAGACGATTTATAAACAAAATGGCGGAAACGCAACGAAAAAAAACTAAGATTTTGTGACTTTAAAAAAAAAGGCCCATGAAAGAACATGAACTAAACTACACATACATAAACTTAAAAAATAACTAACTAACGTATCTGAAGAAAAAAAAAAAAGAGGGGGGCTCCAACCCCTTTGGGGATGCCCCCCCCTGGGTGAATCCCATACCAATAAAATATCATCAGGAAAGACGTGAGAATCATGGGGATGATCAAAAGATACCCTAAAAAACACCATGAACCTACGTGAGTTGAAAAATATATGACTATACTGACATACACTTGCGAGGTACCTATGATTCGAAGAATCACCTCGCTAGTGGATGCCGGTTGGGGTCCCCTTACTACTTATGGGGTTATGAAAGAATTAGAGGTGGGTGTACCAGGGGAAGTTATTAGACCGATGAAGAATGGTTAGAGATGAAAGGTGCCCTGCTTATGTATGTGAATCTTTGTGTTATTGGTGAATTGAAGAGAGTTTGAGAAGATTGGTAGAGGATTTGACAGGGTGTTGTAAAAGGAGGGGTTTGAAAGGTAAAGTGATAAATTGTTTTATGGGTAGTGATGAGGAGGTCCGCGGTGTAAGTCATGTTAGATGGTGAGCAACTGGAAGAAGTGTCTGAACTATATGTCTTGAGTGAGCTATGGTTTTTTGCATGATAGTATGCTGTTACCAGTGTTAATATATAGTAGTGAAACTATGTCTAGATAAAGTATAATATAAGGTACGATAGATTTCACAATGACAATCTTAGCGGGATAGGTGAGAAGAAGTGATAAAATAGGAAAATGAACGCATTAAGTTGTGTGGTGTAAAGAAGGCGTAAATGAGAGAAAAACGACGAGTAACATTGAGATATTTAGTCATATGGAGCAATGATGAATAGATCATTGGTTATTAGCGATGTATACGGGTGTATGCGCCGGGAATCGACCGGTTGGAGACCAAGAAAAAGTGGGATTGAGTCAGTATAGGAATGCCTGTGAAGGAGAGGAGTGTGATTTTTGAACCATGAGGCTAAAAAAAACGTGTAAAACAGGAGTAAATGGCAGGGTTTGGTGAAGGGGTATATAGTGGGCTTTGCCAGGGTAGTGAACGCGACACTTTGACGAATCGCACACGTGAGGGTCAGCGTCCTCTCGTGAAAGGCCTCAGGTGAATTTTGGATTCAGAAATTCCTCACATTTGGCAGAAAGGAGCGGAAAGGGGCTTCTTTTCGAATTGGTTATGTCTTCTACTACTTTCTGTTCCGGTGTTATGTATGCACCTGACCCCAAATCTTGGACTTAGGAGGTAAATATAATATAAAATATTATATATATATATATATAATTATTATATATATATATATATATATATATATATATTAGTTATATTATATATTAGTATATATATATATATACATATTATATATGTGTAGATATACCTGTATAATATACCACTAACACATTAATAACAAGTTACGTGACAAGGAAAAACTGCCCCTGCTGGGACCAAACACGCATGTGCGACTTAGAACGATACTTACTCCGGACGTTCTCTACCATCTGAGCATCCATACTAAAGCCAAAGAAAGTTAGATTCATTTGTAGAACAGTTAAGCGAAAGAGCTCCATCAAGCAAAATTTCCAAAAACCAGGTTTTTACCATTGTCCTCCTTCGTTCGTAAGATTATGAGACTAAACATTGCTTCACGCGCAATTTAATATGTTAGCGCTAAATAGAAGAACAATTACGGAAGAAGAAATGCTCTCTGGGTCATCCAGAGGAGGGCATGTTTTCTTACATTCCTTAATTGTTCTTTGTTAGCCGGTAAAATATTAAATGCGGTTGAAGCAATTGTATATTTAATAATATATATATATAGGTATATTTATATATATATATATTAATAATTAATATTAGTAATTATTGTAATTATTATAATTTAGATAATTCATTTATATCAACCTACCAGAAAATATCAATATACCTACATATATATATAGTCTAAAACTCAATTCTTTCGTCTGAGGTTTGTATATTCGGATATATCGACCACTATATCGATAGATTACGAGATACTTAAGTATATCGATTATATTCGATATTTTTTTTTAACTATTTTTATTTACTATATACTGTCGAGTGTCGTTGCTGGGAAATAGTATATATTTATATTATATATTATAGTGAAGTTAGTTTCTGTATACTAGAATTTTCAGTAAATTATTTATTTATATATATATATTATAATATATTTTATATAACTGTATATATATATTATATAATATATATAGTATATATATATATATTATATATATATATGATATATATAGTATATAATTATATTATATATGTTAGTGTCTAAAGCTGATGACATGTTAACTGAGAACAGACAACACTACAGTAGGGCATACACATTGTTGCATATTTACATGCACAGGAAAAAAAAATTATATTAGCCCAAAAAAATAAGGCGCCCGAGTGTTAGGGGTAAAACTAACGAATACCACGGATAGAAACGCCGATGTCAGGGGTTCCCCCGGGTCTCTCGGCCTCTAGGTGGTACTACGGTGGGGGACTAATCCCCCCTCGGGGATGGTCTCCGGAACCCCCGCTGTCTTGGTGCGCGGGTTCCTCGACCATCCCCTCCGGGGTATGAAACGTCCCCCTCTTCGTCCCCCATCGGCTCGAGCTCCCTAAAAAGGGTAAACTCCTTTTAGGGGGTCGATCCCCCTACAAATATGCCTATATATAATATATATATAGTAGTATATTATATTATATATATAGTAGATATTAGTATATATATGAGAATATATTACTTATAAATAAGTATGTTTATGTAATGTACTAATTTATAGTTATAATAATATTATATAGTATATTTATATATATATATATGTTTATATATATTATTTATATATATATATTTATTATATTATTATATTATATATTTATATGATATATAATATATAGATATATATATGTTATAGTATATAAAGTGGATTTACTTGCCCTAGTTAGTTTGAATCTTTCGTCATTAGAATATATAAAAAATTGTAACCATTTTCCTTAAAAATTTTGCCATATATTATTTACCTGCTTTGTCTTGTAAAATGCAATGAAAATGCTTTAGGAAGACTTGTAAAGGCCATTCTTATTATAAATATTTGTTTTAGTTATTGACATAAATTTTAATATTTTAGTCAGTCATTTTATGAAATGCGAAAAGTTTTAAATTGAAAATTATTATAAGTATTATTTTATATTATAAGTATAAATTATATATATTATTTTTTAATATTATATATATGTATTAAAATATATATTATATATAATATATATATATATATAATATAGTATATTAATTATAGTATTATATATATATAGTATTATATATTATAAATATTTTATATATAATTAATTAGTTTATTTACTTGCCCTAGTTAGTATGAATCTTTCGTCATTAGAATAATAAAAATTTTGTATCCTATTTTCCTTAAATTAATTTGCCATTATTATTTACACTCTTGTCTTGTAAATGCCAATGAAAATGCTTTAGAAATACTGTAAGCACATTTATCATTATAAAATATATATTAAATTACCCAAACTATTCCATCCAGTTTTGAAATTAATAAATAAATCTTTAATATTATAAGTTAGCACAACTAAGCGATAAAGTCACTTTCTTTTTTATAACGTGAAAATCCGAATTGAGAGCTTCGTTGCTTTTTAACTCTCGCATATTTCAAAAGGGTTTTTCGGTTCACCGAATATTGAATATATCGTAATTTCAAATATATGTCGAATATCGAACTAGACGAAAGATTGAAATAGCCTTATATTATTATATATAATATATTTAAATTTATATATATAGTTATATACTTATAGTAATTAGAATTTAATATTTTTATTTTTATTATTATAATTTTTAATTACTTATCAAAGGTTAGGAATAATATATATATATATATTATATAATATTATAGTATATATATATTTTATATATATAGTTTATATGTTAGTTCTTAGTATTATATAGTGAGTGTGTCTGTTGTTAGGTGTGTGTGTGTGTATCGATTATCCTCGTGACTTTTGTAGTCTTGCTCTTTAAATATTTCTGAGAAAGTGTCATCCGATAGCAGCTGAGTATTATTGGGTCACTACAAGTAGTGATAAATTTATAAATTAAATATATAAGACAGCTGTTTTATATTATATTATATATATATATAATATAGTATAGTATTATATATTACTATTATTATATATAATTATATATTATAATATATAATTATATATATATCTATTATATATATAATATATATAATTTATATATATTTATATTATATATTAAGTATATATATATTATATAATATATGTCAAGTGGGGACATTCAAAATACGAAACAAGATGTTTGGTTATATCAATGCGGGACTACAGTTTGTTATTAGGGAGAAAGCATAGCATATGTATTAATGAATTGGACCATTTCATATATAGTAGAGATCCCAGCTTCAATTTCTAGACTAGAGGGGAAATGTTTAGGAAAGTTTTCCTTCTCCATTTAGGGTAAAATTCGTTTGGGATGAATTTTTTAACATAAAATTTAGTGTCAATTGAAAGTTTTTTTTTTTTTTTTTTGTTTGTTCTTTTTACATTATCCGGGTCCAAACTGACTATCGTCTCCAAATGGGTCTATCATCCGAAGCTTAATATAAAAAGAAAATTTTGGCTCCGGTTCCGGCTCCGGCTCCGGCTCCTGCTCTGGCTCTGGCTCAAACTCCAGTTCCTTAACTCTGGTCAAATCAGAAAACAATAAACATTTCCCCCTTTTTTTTCCTTCAATAAAATGCCAACTTCTTTGAGAAGAACAAGGTGATTCCTCTCATTAAGAATTTCACCTATTTCCTACCAAAATGTTTCAGATCAGAGAGGTTCCCATATCCCCATTGAAAGGGGCGAAGCCCAGGCTAAATAGCAAAGCTTGATTTATTATATAAACTATGGGTGACATCTGGAACAGTATTTACTTACACTATTTTTCAAACTTTAATATACTTTTAATAGCAGCATATCAAGTGAAGTTATCCCTTATGTGGAGATCATACAGTAATTTTCTGCTACTTTTCCAGTAGTAAATATATATATATATATATATATATAAAAATAAATATATATATATATATATATATTCTATATATATATATATATATATATATATATTTGATATTCTCTCATTATATATGTTTATATTTAATATAATCTTTTAACTTATTTATATGTACACATTATTTATTTATTTAATATATTATATTATATATATATATATTTATATTTATAATTTAATATATAGTATATAAATATATTAGTATTATATATATATAATATATATATATAAAATATATATATATAGTTATATATATATATATATTATAATATAATTTTTTAAAAATAAATTCTAACTCATAAAATTTTTTAAAGAAAACAGAAAAGATGTAGGTTTAGTCAAATTGAATAGTCAAATATCTGAAAATATTGGGATATAATAGTATATATAGTATAGATAGATTAGATATTATATATATAATATTTATATTTATAAATTATAATATATATATTAATATATATTAATATATTAGATATTATATATTAATATATATATATATATTATTATTATATATTTATATGATATATATATATATATAATTGATATATTAATAACCCCATAACATTTTACCCATTTTTACTATACGTATCGTAATGACTTAATATCTATATATATATGATTCTTAGCTCCCTATGTCATCTCACACTTTAATTGGATGGCCACACTGTCCTCCAGGAAGCCGGCTTATACCATCACTGGGCGTATATTACCTGCTAAGTGTTACGATAAATGTTTTAGATAATAATATATAATGAAATATAAAGAGAGACAGTACAGCGAGCTGGGCTTGACTATGCAAGTGATGCAAGTATGAGCCCTATCAAGGAGGTTATGCTCTTTTTAGTGCTCTACTGCGCCATCGATACTAGCTAATAATATATAAAATTAGGTTGATGTCACAAGGTTGGAGAGTATTATGAAAAGTTAAATTTAAAAGAAAATTAATCATATTATTGTAGATATATATAATTATTATATAATTTGATAATGAGTTTTTATGAATTAACAATAATTAACTAGAAAGTTTTAGTGAATTGACTTGAATTTGCTACACGTATAATGAGTGTAGATGTGCTCGTATTTTGATGGACTCTTACTTTATGACTC
Source organism: Trachelipus rathkii (assembly GCA_015478945.1). Lineage (NCBI taxonomy): Eukaryota > Metazoa > Arthropoda > Malacostraca > Isopoda > Trachelipodidae > Trachelipus > Trachelipus rathkii. Next base: position 41,144 of record JABUQX010021443.1, read on the forward strand.
AGACATAACTCTTATATATAATTTCTTATAGTGCCACAGAGTATTGTTGTAGATGTGAAAATATTAAAACAAATTAATAATTATTGATTAAGTAAAATTTGTTATTTTAAGCCGGTGTTAATTTAATAGGTATATACGGTCTTGTGTTTAAGATTTTGTATTGACTAGTGCGAGTTAATTTCGCGATAAGATCGTAATATTGCAAGAGGGTAGGCGAAGAATATATAATTGTCATTAGTGTTTTATAACTATAAATTAGAGCTAAAGTTGGAAGTATGAGGTGAATTTAAATACTATTATCTCGACGTGGGTGATTATTGTTTGTAACAGAAATTTTTGTCACAATACGAGATAGTAAAAATGATAGGTACCATAGGCAGTTTGATTCGGGATATACTCTAAATAGAAATGTGATTATTTTAAAGTAGTCTAACTCACCATATGCTCAGATTAATGTGTAGAAGATACAGAGAATGGATAGTGTATACTCAGGTTGTGGTCAATGTTTCTGATATGTGTAAAGCTTGGGTGCGTGTTTTTTGTGCAATCGTTTTGCATATGTACGGTTGAAACAGGCTGGGCTTGCTTTGTGGAGAGAAATCGCTGATCGTTTTCAATTGTGGTAATACCTGCGCTCTTGAAGAACACACACCTTGGCAGTGTTATACGTGTGTGTTATTAGGTTTAGATGGTCTTCTGTTAAGTAGATAGGTACCTGTAGTGTTCATGATATTTAGTGGTGAAGTTAGTTTTTTTGTCCTGTCTCTCTGAATAGAACCATATTGTTTGGAAATTCCTCAGGCATAGCAGATGGAGTTCGGAAGCCAGAGGTGGTTGTTCGCGGTGCATTACAATCGGGCTGGCAGTCTGCGAACAGTTGAGGTATTGGAAATCTCTCGCAGGATTGTAAGTGAGCCGACGTGTTCAGTGTAGGATATCTTTCAATTTCACTTGAGGATTAAACGTCCCAATAGTTTATGTTCATATTTTATTAACTCAGTTTTTTCATTATATAACCTAGGGATTTTATAAGATGGAAAAGCTTTAGTATAAGTTGAAATTGTGGTTGGATGAGATTTTTTGATGCGAGCTTTCGGCGTGTTGGGAGATTCTCGAAGAGTAATGGAGGAGTCATGAGAAAGGAGCTTTAGTAAGGATATTACTGTGCTTACATGGATTGTAGAATCCATCTGATAGCTCAGTAGGTGGTGCAGAAATTAGATGTGTCTAGACTCAATAGCACTTTTTGTTGGTAATTAGGCTACGGTTTCTGCGTTTATGAGGATTTAGTGTGGTATCATCTGCTTTAGTATTTAAATAAGTAAGTAATAAGTTCTGGTGGAGTTGAAGTTTAGCAAACGAGTTAAATTGATGGGTTACGTTGCTCTGTTGTATGAAGGAAATCTGATGTTACAAACCGAAGTGTGAAAGTTTATAAGTCTAAAATTCTCTGGGCAAAATGCGGTAGACAGAGGAATTGGCGCCTGCAGGAGGATCGCGCCATGTGGTCAAACTTATGAGGGATAGGAAAAGCTGAAGAGTTTTTTGCGAGGTATACCCACTAGTGAGTGACGTATGTAGAGTCGGTTTGCGTGTATGGATCTATATGTGATGAGAGCCATTTTTTGTCATTAGAGTTTGTGCAGAAGAGGCCGACGCTGCACGTGTTTCGGTATAAGATGTGGTGTGAGGGACTGGGCATCATGTTTCACAATCGTCTAATAGTTGTTGCAATGATGTGTTCTATTTCTCTGTCTCCATTAGACTTAAATTCGCATTTCTGATGGGTGATTGATAGGATGTGTTGTGATGTTGGCAACGTGTAAGTGTCTATGAAGTTATTTGTGATAAGAGAATGGACTTTGGTCATCTGAAGACATCTTGGTAACATGCATTACGATAACCGATAGCCGTGTGCATAATCTCATAGTTGGAAAGCTGGGAGTAATGTACGTTTGAGAGTTAGTGCTGAAAGGAATGTGGCTGGTCTTTACGGATACTATTGCTCTTCGTTCATAGGAGTTACAAGGGAGCACAAAAGCAGCATTAGAAGTCTAGGAAAGCTCTCGGACAGGAGGTGCGGGTAGGAGGGCACGATTTGTGTCTTCTGTGTTTTGCCGTGTGTGTGGTGTGTCTGGTCGATATATGATTGCCTTTTTTCAGATTGGCGAATTTTTAGAGCTTTCATAGCTATGTTTCGTTAATCGTTGTGGCCAGTAATATTTGTTTGCATATTTTACAGTGAGATATTTACGATTTATTGTTCTATATTCAGATGTGCTTTATTAATGTCAATTTAGTGTGTCCAGTTTGAGCTAACTTGTAGATGACCTGATTGTCTTAGTATGTTGTTAGATATGAAGTTCTGTGTGTTTAAAGGCTTCCATAATTATCTCGCACTTCGCTTTAGCAGTCCGTGGTGTGGATGTGTGATCATGTGCAGTAGTAGTGTAGTCTAAAGGTTCGATGGTCTCATATTGAACGTTAGCTCTCTCCTGTTTGCTCTTTTCCTCGTTTTCAGTATTCATTTGCGTTGTAATTCAGTGGTGCTAAGATTTTTCTGTCATAGTTCTTGACATTTTTTCTTATTTAGTCATGAACATGATTCTGAATGTTGTTTTGTGGAAGGAGTAGAGTTTTTGGTAAAGATGGGTATTTCTTTCTATGTGTGAGATTGGTATATATTGAGTAGTTTGTGTGCAGTATTAAATGTAATATGATATTTTACCGGTCATTTGAGACTTGCCAGTTTGTTTTATTCTTATTTCTCTCTGCGAGTATTCTTGTGCGGAATATTTTTGTCCAAGGCTCATCTAGTTTCTTATGGAATAAGAGCTCTTAGTCTGCTTTCGGCATAAGTTCAGATGGAGAGTATTCTCGAGAATCTTAGTGCTGGTTGTAGGTTTTGTTATATATCATTGTTTTAGAAAATTGTTGCTGGGTGTATGGATTGGATTTTCGGAACAAAATGGAGAGCCTTTCTTCGTGTTCTAATCGCGCTGGCTGAATACTCTCTGGTGTTGCAGTTATTTTGTGCAGTTGAATCGCTCTTCTGTCGGCATTTCGTCGTATTTAATAGAAGTCTCATTTTGACCTCACATGGTTTTGAATGGATTTACTATTCTAAAGAAATGGAGTTTTAGGATGTTGGGTATGCTGTGTTCGCTATTGTTTGGTCTGTTGAATGTGGTGTTCGCTTCTGCAACGGACCGATATTTTACTAAAGTGTGCAAGCGGTGTGTCTTTTTTGTAGTTTAGTGTATGTGTAGTCTTTTTTGGTTATTAGGCAGGTTATTTGAGCTAGGAATTTTTAGCATAAGGAAGGTGAGCCGCGAATTAACTCAGATGGATTGGTTCCGATTGTTAGGTCATGTGGATTTAAGTTTAATTCCAGAGTTTATAGTTGGTTTAAGTAAGTTGTGTATACGATTGTAACGTCTGGGATTTAGTTAGAGGAGGTTAACTTGAGGAGTGGTGTGATATTCAGTTGGTGCATGTTAGGATGATTAAGAATATATTTATGGATTTTATAGTCGTTAAGTTAAGGTTTGCCTCGTTTTGGGTAGTCATGGGCGTTATCGTCTTTATACTCAGGCTGTTGGTTGATGTGGGCGTAAAAATCGCATCCTGAGATTATCTTGGTGTGTGTGTCGATATTTTATGTAAACTCTAGTGTGTGCAAATGTGTTAGTATGTTTATATTATTTTATGTATGTTTAAGGGGAGGTTTGGAGCTGGTTGAAACCCGGTAGGCCTTACAGAAATCAAGCATTTATATTTTGTCGTGTCAGGAGGATACTTGAACAGATTGGATTTTATTAGATGCGATTATAATAGTCGAGATATTGTGTCGAATTGTGTTTTTGGTGTAATATGTGGTTAGGAGTTGTATTCCGCGTTTTGTGTGGAGTGGGGTATGAGTTTGCGCATTGTTATATACCGTTCACATGAGTGTGTCAAGTGTTTGGGCTAGAGCTTCTTGTATATGGCTCTATGGAATGTTCAATATTTTTAGGATTGGTTGATTCTGGGCTTATTGTTTAGGCTGTTAATATTTTATATTGTAATGGATATATGAAGTTTTATGGAGTATGTTATTGTGGAGGTGAGAGATGTTTGGTGTAATTTATGGTGTGAGGTTTGTGCAAATTGCACAGGAAGAACAGCCAGGTTATTTCTGGTGTGAGGTTTGAATGGAGGGCCAGGTGTGAATCCACTATTTGACTAAATTTCACACATATTTGAATGCTATTTAAATCCTACTTGTTGTTGCAGATGAGCAGTAAGATCTAAGGGACCCGGGTTTCTCAAGACATCACCCGACCGAAGAGAAGCAGTCCCTTTCACAAAGAAAAAAGAAACTGACAGAAGAGATAGATTGGAGACATTGTTGAATGTGAATTGAGATAAAAATGTAACTCAGTAAAAATAATCAAAGCAATTTATTACATGTTCGCCTCATGCGTAGTGTCCTGGGTTCTTCTGCAGTGCTTCCTCACATCGGTCGGAGGAGGGTGGTATGAAGTCTTGTTTTTTTCCCCCCCAGGGCAGAAGTATTGCATTTTGCAGCAGCTCTCCCCAGGGAAGAATCAGACGAGCTGGACACGAGTAGGGTCTCCTTCGCAGACCTTTGAGATATTATATTTAATAATTATATTTTTATTTTATTTAGATATATTATTAATTATTAATATATTATATATTATATTATTAATATTAATATTATAAATTTATATATTATAATTATTTTTATATATATATTAAATTATTATTTAGAATTATATCTATATATATATTATTAATAATTATTTTTATATTATTTATTATATTATATAATTATTTATAAGATATTTTAATATATATTTTATATATATAATATTATTATATGTTATTTATATATTATATAGTAATAAATTATATTATATTATTTATTATATATTATTATATATAATTTACTTATATACTTATATATATATTTTTATATATAATATATAATATAAGAAGTATAGAGTCTATATAATTAATATATATATATATATTATATACAAATTATTATAATATAAAGATATATAATACAGAGGTATATCATATATTTATATTTAGAATTATTTTTATAATTTTTATTATATTATTTTATTATTATTATTATATTATTATCAAAAATTTTGATGGGTTTTATAATAGGTTTTTTTTATTATTAATTATATTATTATTATTATTTTCTTCAATTTATTTAATTATTGACCCATTATCTTTTGCATATAAAGATATGATTTTTCTTTGGTTGTATAATAATTAATTAATATTGATCCTGATGAATTTTTTTTATCCTAAATGATTTTTTTTGCCAATTCATGATTATCAGAAACTTTTTTTTTCTTTCTTCTTAACCAATTTTAAATTTTATTTTACATGATTGTGGAAAGGATTGGCACAGTGTCTTTCTTACTGGTTTGTTTCTTTCCATCAAATCAAGACTAGAAATAATTATATATATATATTATTAGTATATAATAGTATAATTATAATAAATATATATTAGTGTGGAAATTAATTAGTATTTTTGTTATTGTCTCGTTAAGTATTATTACAATATATATAATTATAGTTAATACTCATCGGTTTAAACCTCTCTAGTAGTAATATTTATTGTATATATTATAGTGATTCTAATATATAATACCTATATATAGATATATACCCTTATATATATACTAAGATCTAATTTTCAACATGATATATAATATTTTAATTTTTAATACTTTTAATATAATCATAAATATAAAATATATATATATTATAATTACATATAATATACAGCCATTTATCTTGAATTACATAACCTTTATTTAATTAATATTTCTGTGTCAAAAATTATTATGACTATTATTATAAAATATATATGTATACTTTATTATATAAAGATAGTTATATGTATGCGATTATTTACCTAGCCCTATATAAAGTATAACATACAGTCTATTATTGTATAGTATAAAGTAAACTCGAAAAAAAAATGTGTCTTTGTTTAGTATTAAAATCAGTGAAGTTTATAAAGATCTTTTTGCTTCATCCTGAAGCTGCGCCTGTTGTCGGGTCTCTAATCTTCTGTTTCGCTTACGTCTCTCTCTCTCTCTTCTCTCTTCTTTCTCTCTCTCTCTCTATCTCTCTCTCTTTCTCTCATCTTTCTTAGAATTTATATATATTATAATATTAATTATATATATATATTAATATAATATTAATAATTATATATTATATAATATATATATATAATTAAATATATATAATATATTATATATTAAATTAATTATAGTGTGTATATATTATTATGATTGTGTGTTATTATTAATATATGTCGCGCGCTCTTATGTGTATTATGAAATGCGCTTTTCAAGGTCTTGGTGTAGGTTGTATAAGATGTTCAGCTCTTTCCAAGAATTCTTCTTCATTCTTTAGTGTGGTCCTTTATCTGGTACCTATTTGATACCTCCTGCATGAATGCTCCTGGAAGAATGTTAGAGGAGCGATGAAAGAAAGAATGTATCAATGCATCATTCATATTTTTATCATATTTCCATAGTTTTCTAAAAGCTCTTCATTAATTCATTCAACATAATGATAGAGTGACTGATTCACATGTTGAAAAAGTTTTTTTTCGATTCCTCATACGAATCCTATGAATCAACTTCCAGGAAAGTTTCCTCTCTCAGATAACTAGTAAAGCAGTGCTCACGGATATATGTAGCTGCAACCAGCTTTGCAACAATCACCTATAATCATGCGCCTCCACAACTGAAACGTACTTGAAAATGAGAAATAAACTCGACATATCACAATGTTACTTGGTTGCCATTTTAAGGTTATGTATCCTAAAAGAAACTAACATGCACACATATCACTTTATGGGTTTGATTAAAGAATGAACATTCAACTATATCTTACTATAAGCTCCTGTCGGATGAATGATGGATGAATTTGAATGAGAAACGAAAGAATTATGAGTGGGACAGCAAATTAGTGCACAAGGGATAGCATGCCAAACCAAAACTTATAAGATTGATATTCAATAATATCGATATTAAAGGAAAATAAAAGTCAATATACCACAATCAATTCAATAGACTTATGAATAAAATCCCCCTTTGGACAAGCTCACACTAAAAATGAAACAAACTTCTCACTGTCACTTCATAGTACGAGGAGCAAAAAACAACAACAAAAAAATCATTAATATTTTAGGATACATGCTCCACTGCCTCCCCAACACATAATCACTATTACTAACCTATAAACTAACTTTGCTATAATATATTTGCTGGGTGACAACATCCCAAACTATCATACTATTATATAATAATACCCAACCCCACAATAGATAATACTATAAAATATAACTATCAACCAATACACTACTATATAAACCAATACTTACTAACTTCACAAATCAACTCTCTAACTCACCACACCTAACATAAAATCCATCAGCTACCTATAAAATACTAAAATATTATAAATCCTACAATTACTATAAAAATTATATATGAATGAGCAATGTGAATAAGCTTATGAAAGTAAAGGAGCTTAAAGCTAAGCAACATTCAATATATACTATAAGTAAGCTTGAATATAATATTATTGTATACGTATATATACTCAATATATCACAATCAAACAAAGAGGATAACTACGACGTTAGTTAGAAATCAATTGGATTGTTGAATTGAGGGAACGCTTACACCGTGGGACAATAACCATGAACCAACATACATACAAAAATCATACCGAACCTAATAGAAAAAATAGGGGACACATCACAAGACACAACGCATTTCCAACGTCAGACAACACACGAAGCCATCGAGAGTAGAACTAGGGATAAGTATCCCCAGGCACTGAAATAATCAAGATGGCAAAGCATGAATTATGGGGTCAAACTGATTCGACAAAAGTAGTCATAAAAACAAACTGGTCCGCAACAAAATGGGAGAGGATATTTAGAGGGGAGTTTGAGCAGTTGTGCAAACTTAAAGAAAAACTTAGGTTAATATCCCTTTACTTGCTTAGAGGTTCTTAACCACCATTAAAAGGCCTCACCTCCCAAACGATAGGGGGTTTAAATGGACGAAGATCCAAGTATTTACCCAACACTAGAATGACTAACGCCATAAAGAACTAACCCATGATTTATACAAGGGCTTGGCAAGCTAACACCTATCCACTTCGTGAAAAAGCGTCAAGATATGATCCCTACAAACCTAACATCGGTACTCAAATAACACGCAGGCTTCATGCGGACCTAGTAATCATTGCTATTCATTATAATGGTGTAGAAGTATTCGGAAGATTAAAATGACTAGAATAGGAATCTCCCCTACTATCCCCCTCTCAGATATACCCAAACATGATTCAACAAAAACCTGCCAACACTTAGATATGAACCAAGGCTTCCACCCCGGAGACCCTTAACGTTACTCCTTGAAGTAACAAGGACCAACAAGGCTTTGACATACAGTTAAATAGAGAGATAAGAGAGTAGATAGAAGATAATAACGAGATGAATATAGATGATATATATAATAATTGAAGGTAAGATGATTATATATGATATATTATATATAAGGAGATGATAGAGAGACGTAAGATATTGTTTATGTGATGCTGTTTAGAGATTATTGATTTTTAGATGTTAGTTTAAGGATACATTCATTAAAGATTATATATTATTAGTTATTTTGAAAATTCGAAATGGATATAATGTATTAGCTAATGTAATAGGATTATAGATAAATATGTATATTATAATATATATATATATAGTATATATTTTAGGAAAAAAATAATATATATATATATACTATACTCTACTATATATTATTATATATATAATTATATAAGTAATTATTATTATAAAATAGCAATTAATATAGTAGTATATTACATATATATTAATCGGAAAGTAAAATTTAATTAATTTTTATAATTTGTTTATTATTATTAATTTAGAAAGATTAAATATAATATATATATATTATAATTAATTTATTTAATATATTTAAATTTTTAGGTTAATTAGATTGTGGATTTATTATAGTATTATAGATAGTATAAATTAATGGATCATGTTTTAAACATGTTTATTTTATTTTTATTTACCTTATATATAATTTATTAAATATCATATTAGCACGTAATACATTAAATCTCGTAATTATTATATTTGTTCAGCGAAAGATAGTAAGAATATTGAGCATAGAATATATAATAATTTAATATTTAATAGATCAAATTATTAAAAAAAAAAATGTAAATTATAATAATTTTAGAAATTATATTTTAGTCAAGAATATAAAGTTCTCTTATTAATATATATAACATATAAAATAACTAACTCTACTACTTCTCTACTCACACACACACATAAACACACACACTCAGATACATATCAATATACTATCAATATTACCCAAGTCAACATACTATCCTAACACACACACACACACACAACACCGTATCTCTCGTAGCCAAAATTATAAAATTATTAAGTATACTTTCGTAATAATTTTTTCCTCTGTAACATTTCTTGTTATCTCGAATCTCATACACTTGTTTAATATATATTAATAATAATTAATATAGTAGTAGTGTAGCTAGAATAATTTATGGAAATGAATATACAAGTTATGTATTATTAGCTACTCGGAACATTTGGGTTATTTCTACAGGTGAGTACTATTTACTCACTATATATAGTAGTATCTCTCTCCTAGATCCCTACGTACCCATCAAGACTATAGAAAAATTACTTATATATTTAAGGAGAAATATATATTTATAAAAATATTAATTTATTTTATAGAAATATTATATATATATATTTATTTTATATATATATATAGTATATTATATAGTATATATATAATATAATTGAGTTAGAATTAGTGATATTAGGTATATAATTATAAATAGATATAATAATTTAATAGGTTACATATAATTATACTATTATATAGCCTAATTAATATTAGTTAATTACTAAAATAATTATAATAAGAATACATCTCTAGCATTAGTTAGCTTTTAAATATAGACTTCGCTTTATGAATAAGAGATAAATTCTCTCATAGAATAACTATAGCCGGTAGATATATATATTATAAGATAAATACTGGTATATATATATAGGATATATAAACTTATTTTTTCTTACTTAAGTATATATACGGGGACTAATTTTTCGTGTTAATATATATATTATAGTTATATATATAGATATTAGTTTATTTTTATATTTTAGGTTTTTATTTTTATTATTTTTACTCATTAGTTATATTTATTTTATTTTTTTTTTTTTTTTATTTTTATATTGTTGATTTTATTTTTACTTTTTCTTTTCTATTACTAAGTTATCGATTTGGTTATATTTAATTTGTAGCGAAATCATTTAGCTAATATAGAGCATATTTAGGTTTATATAAATTATAATGAATTTGAATAGGCCTTCATATATTTATTTTTGTTGGGGTCAGGCGTCGTTATTATGTTTTTTTTTTCTAATTACATTAGTATATATATATATATATATATATAGATATATATTAATATATATATATATATAATATATAATATATATGTATTTATATATAGATAATATATATTATATATATTTATTATTATTATATATATATTAATATTATATATATATATATACTTTAATATATATATATATATATTAATTTATATATTATATTATATATAATGTATTATATATATTATATATATATATATTATAATTTTATATTATATATATATAAGATGTCGCAATCATGCTGGACAAAAACATCCTAAATTTCATTTCCTTCTACTTATATAAGTAAGGTAAGGTGTTAGTGATAAAGAACGTGACTCAACTGATTATTATTGTGTCTACTTTATTAACAAAGAAAATATCTATATTGTGTTAGTTTATTGATGTTATGTCTATGTTATGTAACTAGTCTTACAGTAATGTTGCCTTGATATACGTAGTATTTATACTACCGGTCCCATAATTATTACAGACAAATTATCCAAAAACATACTCTATAAATATTCTTACTAGTTGTATTCCCGATTCCATTATTGCAAACTAAATTAATTACATCTGCAGTTAATAAAAATTTTTCATGCTTTAATCTTAATTATAATTGCAGCATGCTCAGATATTCCTGATTTAAAAGCAAATAGAATTTTATAGCTATGCTATATATTATTTACAAAGTTAATATTATATGAGTAAGAATAATGCTGTATAGTGTCGATCGCAGATAGACAGTGAATTTGAGATATTATTCGATTGTGGTATATGTTTATTGGATATCTAGATAATGGTGCACATATTATAATGTTTAGTATAACTCAATTGTATATATGTGAAACAAACTTTGTAATAAAAGATTCTAAATATGGTTAAACTCCTTGGTTGCCCTGATATTTTGTTTATGGAAAGTTGTCCAGGATAATTTTGGACAGCTTGTGTGTGTTATACTTATATATTATATATTATATTTATAATCATATATATTATATAATATATATTATTATAATATTAATTATATTAAAATAATATATATATATATATATATATTAGGTATTAATATATATATATTATATTTAATATATAGTATAAAGTCTTACATTATTAATTATTATATAGTTTTAATCTTGTGATATTTTAGGATACTATGCTTATGAAAGTTGCTCACCTGTCGAATAGTTATTTTATCTATTACTCATTATAGGCGTTATGTATTAATATTATTATATATATTTCGTTAGTAATTTAGTAGAAGTGTGTTGTGTGTGTTTTTTTAATTCTTCTATGTTTTTTAATTGGAAAATTTATTGTAAAATCATGGTGTTAAATGAAATATTATTATTTATTCTGGTTTGTTTATATTTGTCCGCTTGGAGTATTAAAAAGACATTTATAGTTTTATAATTTTATTTTATTTTTTTCCATATATTTTGTGGATTATAAATAAATTTTAGTGAAATTTTGACTAGTGAATTCTCTCTACTTGTATATATATAGTGTATATTTTTAGATTTAATATTATATATTAGTACTTAAATTTTTTTAAGTTAGTATCTAGTTTTATTCATTTTTTATATTTCTTTCTTTATTTTTTAGTTATTTATTATATATAAAATTATTTTATGTAAGTGTATCAAAGTTGTTTAGGTTTTATTTTTTGTGTTTTTGTGTATATATTAAGTAGTATATTATTCTATTATTAGTTATTTTATAGTGCTCTTCGTAATTTTTTTAAGTGGATTTAGTTAATTATTACATTTTTTAATCCTCGTATTTTCATCTTTTTGTTTATTATAGTCTATATTTTATTATATTGTTGTGTGTGTTGTAAGTGTGTGTGATTCTGTTGTGTGTATTTGTGTAGTGTATTGTATATTATGTGGTATAAGATGGCACATTTGCATTAAGAGACTTGGGCTTTTACTATATTAACTATGTTATATCATACATCTCGCGTACTGGCTTAAAATCTAACTTCGTCTCTGTGTATATCATCTATTCTTAACTCTACTAATCTCCCCTAAACTCTCATTGCTTCAACTAGTCTAGAGGACTCTCAAGATGGCTAAAGAATTTTACACCCTCTAATCGTGTAAATGTATCTAACTTATATAACTTATTTCAATAATTTTCTAGCTTCTGATAGGTGGATAGTGTCGTGTCCTATATGTATAAACTATTAATATCTTCCTGTATAACAGCGTCTTACGTGAATATTCTCGTAATTCCTATAACTTCGATGCTTTAGTGCTCAATAATTTTCTTACCTTCTACTACTATATATCAATCATTATGTCTTCTGCTACTGTTATCTCTAACAGTGAATCAGTATTTATATTCACCGTCTTTCTTGAATATTATATCTTAACCATCTATCTCATTCGAGTGAATTTTATATCTTCCATCTCAATAAATATACTTGAGGTACTCTTATTTAGGGTATAGATTTCATAATGACACTAACATCGATATTGGTTGGGTTCCTACTCATAACTGATTTAAGGTAGGGAGTGAGAGTACGAAGCATATTTCAG
>JABUQX010021444.1:0-20000 GCA_015478945.1 Trachelipus rathkii
TTTGTCTTTGGTTGTCGTCGGTATCGCTAGAGACCATAGATAAAATCAGAACATTTAAGCTCGCTATATTATATATTATATAATAATATTTATAATTATATTAATATATATATTGTAATACTATATTAGATTATATATATAATTATATATTATATATTTAAACCTCTCATTATACATTACTATATTATATATACTAAACTATTTAAATATAAATAATTATGATATATATATAACTTAAAATAGTATTAATTATATAAACAATATATTAAATAATATATAAGTATATATATTTTATATATAATATAATGATTATATACTATATATATTATAGAGTTAAAGAGAATTATAATATATATACTAATATAATATATTATAATACATATATTATAATATATATATAATATAGTAATATTATATTAATTATATATATATTTATTACATTAATATGCGGCTTAAAGTTTTCGATTCTGTGGATCCCCCGTTAGTCTACCTTAATTAGCATGCATAGGGAATAAAGAACGTTTAAAAGTGTTTATATTATATATATAGAATATAAATATATATATATTAAAATTATATATATATATATATAATAATATTATATATATATATTAATAATATATATATATAATTTATTATATATGTATATATATTAAATTAATATATATATATATATATATATATATATTATATATATCATATTATTCATATAATTATTATATAACTTATATTATTATATATATATTAAATATATAATATATATATTATAATTATATTAGTATTATATATTATAATATTATATATATTATATATAGTTTATATATTAATAATAATTATTATAATAAAATATATATAACATATATATAATTTATTATATATAAATATTAATTAATATTAATTATATATATATATATATATTAATAGTAACTCTATTATGATATTTTATAATATAACTATTATATATATTAATTGTAAGATATAATTTAGAAAAAGTCTAAAATTAGTAGATTTTCACTTCCGGATGCGGATGCGATTGCGTGATAGTGATTTTCACTTAACGCGGATTGACGGATCGGATCAGTAGATTTTCACTTACCGGCAGGATGCGATATGCGGATAGTAAATAAATAATATCGCTGATTGCGGATATAGCGGATAGCTTGAGTAGCTTAAGTTTTTAGAGTTATTAAAACTAGAAACGAACATACACAACACACACAACACATCATATATATTATATATATATATATAAATTATAAATATTAATATAAATTATATTAATAATATACAGCTAATATAAAAGATAAATAAACCAGTAAAATTGGTTTAGTCATAATATTTATTCAATAGCAGGATATTTTTATACTAGTTATATAAATATTAAATAGTAGAATTTATAAATATAATATATATATATATTATATATATTAGTATATATTATATATATACACCGTTTGTACCAGAAGATGAGATTCGCTTGTGACCGCAATCCTTTTTGCTACTCCCTCCAACATCTTCTTTCCTCATCTCCATATCAATATATGGAAAGGGTTATATATTTTATTAAATGGCTTGATTAATTAATAATATCAATATAATGTTTCAAATAAACAAAAGCTTCAGATCGCTATTCAGAGGAGAGTTGCTCGTCTTTTCGTCTGTAAACTGAGAAGTTGCACACACTTGAAAAGACGCTCACTATCATCACACTACATTGGTAACTGCTTGCTCTAAATTTTTTTTTCCATGGATGACTTCTGGAAAGCTTATAAAAATCTTTTCAACTAAATTACAGGAAAAAATATTCCAATGGATCTTTATCCAATTCCAAGATTTTTTCCAGACCTGGTAATTCAATGATTAAAGTGTTTTGAACACTGTTTTATCCAACATCGCTGCTGTAGAATTTTGTGATCGAAGCAAAATGTTCATCGGGATTTCGGATATGATACAGCTAATAGAATGTAATTGCGTAGTCACTGTTTACTGTGATGCTTTTTACTTTTATATTGCTGATGTAGTCCGCACTTTAGCAGCATTTATCGAGCAATATAGGCTGCCTCCAAATTAAAGTTTTAACAGTCTGATGAAACACGTGTATTTCAAGAAATTGATTTGTTTGTATCTAGGATATAATTAGAATAAAGTTGCAAATATATGCACATGCGTACATCGTTTGCGAGTTATGAAATCTATATCTATCTCATCTATGATTGTT
The DNA here is from genome assembly GCA_015478945.1 of Trachelipus rathkii. Classification (NCBI taxonomy): domain Eukaryota; kingdom Metazoa; phylum Arthropoda; class Malacostraca; order Isopoda; family Trachelipodidae; genus Trachelipus; species Trachelipus rathkii. Next base: position 2,219 of record JABUQX010021444.1, read on the forward strand.
GTCGTAGATGGCATGAAATAAGTCCGCGTTTACTTTATATATATATATATATATTATTATATATATTATATATATATTAATTATATATATTAGGTAATATATATTATATATAATATATGGTTGTATATATTATTAATATATATTATTATTTATTAATATATATATTTAAGTAAGTAGTAGCACAGTGATGTCAAGTATTAATTCACAATGACTATCCGCTATCCGCAAAAAAATTTATGCGGGATGCAGTTGCGGATGCGGATAGTGATAATAAGCGGATGAGGTTTTAGCGGATAGCGATAGTTGAAATATGATGAGTCAGATACCGCATATGCGGAGCGTGATATGACGGAATCGCTACCTCTCTAATATATATATATAATATTATATGTAATTATATTATTTATATATTATTATATATATATTATAATATATATATATATATATATTACTATATATATATATATATAATATATGATATATATATATATTATTTTAATATATAATATTATAATATTATATTATATTATATTATATATTTATATAATGTAGATTAATATTTATACCGAAGAAAACTCCGATAGTAATTAATATGTATACTATAATACAATACATATTTAAACCTATGTATATACTTTATTATAATCTAATGGCTTAGATTTATCAGGGTAATAATCACCACTTAATCACACATTTACTCTTCTTATTTGCCTTCGACTTTAGACAATAAGTCACAGAATATTTTTTCCTATTTCATTTACATATGGAAAACTTATGGAGTGGGTTTGCGAGAATTTAAGCATAAAAAAGTATGCAGAATCGGGAAGTCAACATTGTGTCTTTTGGATCTTTTCCATTAATAACCACACTTGAATATGATTTATCCATAAGTTTGACTATTTGTAGGCTGGGCATTTTGCGTGAAGCGTTACACAGTTATGAAATTGCAAGATTTTGCAAAAGAGGTAATATTTTAAAATGAACAAGAAAAAAACCGTCTTTAGAAGAAATTTTAAAGTTCTATAAAATAGGATATGCCTGCTTGATGTTACGATTGCTGATGTGCGAAATATTGGCAAACGGAAATTTGTCTCTAAAGATATGATAGCAAAAGTAATCCTTGACTTGGTAAGATGTAAAGGAAGTATGATGCTACATTTTAAAATATAAACAAGTAAAAATAATTAAAAGTTACTGGTTATAACATAATAGAATGCCTTTGTGTAATAAATGAGTGAACAACTAAATAAGTTGCTCCTCGGGTAGACATCACGTGGTGGCACTAAGAGATCGTGATTTAGCATTGATTTACAACTCATAAAACGAAAATTACAATTCATTAACCTGAGATCATAAATATATGCAAATTTAAAAGTTCTTAATTTATATTATTACAAATATATTTACAAAGCATCGTAATACTGCTATATCATTTTTATTTCAAATATATAATTAATTTATTTAGTTTAATAAAAAACGAAAACACATTAAAGTGTTGAATTTATCATTAAAAAAACTAAAAAATTATTTATGAAATATTAATCAATAAAAAGAATGATATTTTCTTGTATAATGAAGTGGAAAGATTCATATAAGATATGGGATAACATATTATCATCCACCTCCTTATACCAAAGATTGGAGAGAGGGTCGTCGACATACACACCAGTAAAAAGAATGACGAGAGCAGTTTGAGTAAATAAAAGTCCCCTCACTCACTTACTTCACCTTTATAACCTTTAAGTGAGAAACTATCGTCGCAGTCAATAAATTCTACCCTCACCGGGTTTACGAGATCTGCCGATCAGAACTCCTAATCTGTTGGTATCTTCGTCATATGTGGGGGTTTCATTTACCTGGTTCAGTCCAACTCCACGCGAAAAAAGAACAACACCATATACTTTATTGCAAGCAATTTATTTATTCGAGCTCTGCCAAACTCGATCATTCCTCTTGCCTTTAAATTAATATTAAAAATAATTATTGTGAGCATAATGTTGCTTTATTAAGCTAATGGAAAGGCAAATATCTATGGAGCGACTTAAAAAATGCTAAAGATCCTCTTTAACATCTCCAGAAAAAGCGGTATACTTACGTAGGTTTGTGTTAGCAGTAGAATATTACGTATTTTCAAATTATTTCTTAAGCATATTAAAAAGTAGCAGATTTCTGAAAGAATTACTCTGAGCTAGCTAATTAACTATTAATATTGAAATCATATATATAATTATAATAATGAATATATATATACCTATTTGGTAATATTTATTATATATTCATTATATTATCTATATTACAATGCGATTAAAGTAAAGGATAACCTAGTAAATATATATAATATATATTAAAGGAGAAATAATGATTAAATGTTCTACTAGATAATATGCTTAATTTAATCCTATATTATTATATATAGTTTTATATACAATTATACTTATATATATTATAATATTAAATAATAATATTATCTTATTTGAAAGCCCAAGGGTAATATTATATTATAGTTTATATATATTTTATTAAATTTATAATTATAAAATTAATATTATTAATATTTATAATCTATATTATATTTAACTATAACTATAATTTAGTTACATAAATAAATATATATATATATATATTGGTAATATATATATATTTTTATATTATTAATGTCAGTAAACAATGCAATCCTCCCACTTATCTTATTAATTATATATTTATATATATATATTAATTTATAAATTATTATATATATAATTATATTAGTATATATTATTTGGGTATTATTATATATATATAATGATAATATATTATATAATAATAATCCTCTAATAAAAAAAAATAATGATAAATCTAATTGTATATTTAATATATATATTATAATATATATTATACTTATATATATATATTATTAAAAGAGTAGTAGTAAGCTCACTAACTTATCGCTATAATCATTATATATATATATGTATATATATATACATATATATTAGTATAATATATTATTAAATATATATTATTATAGTATATTATAAAATATAATATATATATTATATATATTATATTTTTAATAATAAATATATATATATATTATATTTATATAAGTATAAATATAAATATATATATAATTATATATATATATATATAATAATATTTATATATATATGTATATATATATATATATATTATATACATATTATATAATATATATATTATATTAATTTAATATTATTAATATATATATATATTATATATATTATATATAATATAATATATATATTATATTTAGTATTAGTATCATATTAATATTTCCAGTGACATACCACACACTACCAATATATAATATATTACTAGTTATCATATATATAGATACTATATATAATATCATTATATATATATAATATATAATAATATATATTATATTATATATATTATATATATTATATATATAATATTTATAATTATTATATATTATAATATACATAAAATTATATAATATATACTATATGTTAATATATTAATAAATTATATATAATATATAATATTTATATATATATTATTAATATATTAAATAAATAATAATATATATATATATATATAGTATTCTATGAAAGGGGTGTATATTTTGTTTTCATAAAGGCTAACAATTATTTGGTATATCTTACCATTTTCAATCTTCAGGAACTCATCCTTGCGTCTACTTTAAATATAATAATAATAATATAGTATCAATTGATAGATATATATTATACGTATATATATATATATCTATATATAGCTATTGTTATATAGATATATATATAGAGTATGAGTGGTAAAGATATTATTGATATAATAGGTTAGCGAATATATATAACTAAAAGTTCAATATAAATACTACAAAGTTTAATAGTGAATTTCAAGCCTTCTATTTTTCTATTATTATCTCTTTGGACTTTACAGTTAAATGATATAACACACTGTACGTGCTTCACTGGACCAATTAAAAAAGTTTTCCAAACCAAGCTCAAATTTAATAGCCTATATTCTCATGTTATATTTATCATTCACAATTTACATTATTGTGAAGAAAAAGTTATTTATATCGTTGTGAAATTTGTATATTTAAAATGATTATAATTACACTATAGTGATACCGATCATTTTCTTATAATCAGATAATACCATCAGTTTACCGATAATCATGTTCTATTCATATCAATAGGTCACTCAATATTTCAAATAGTCGAATCGTTTTAAAGGATCGATCAAGAAAATACGAGAAAGGATCTCCGAACTTTAAAAATGATTAGCATTAATAAACTATAACAACGTGATATAATAAAAAAACCAATTCATATACCAAATACTAAGCACACAAATAAATATTAATGTAATTGAAATCAATAGTTTTATTTTTTTCAAGTATAATATGATATGTAAAAATATTAATTATTAACATACCATCAAAACAAAAAAATGGTATCACACATCAGGTTTTTCTTTTCATTAACGTACAGAGGCTTTCTTGTTCTCCTAAATTCCCTTATCTGAATATTCCTTGTTTCGTCTGGTTTTGCATTAGAAAGTCTATTATGTTGTCTTAATTTGTAATTTAATATATATATCCCATTTATATAGTATAATATAATTTATATAATTTATATTTATATATATGTAAGTTAACATATATCGTTATAAATTCTACATTTTGTAGGTATTGTCTACCTATAATTAAATTAACTACCTTACATATATATATATATACATCTTATATATATATATAATTATTATATAATATGTTGTATCTTATAAGATAATAAAGTTTAAGAACGGTAAATGTTGTTATCTATATTAATATATAATGTATTATATTATATATATTGAAATTAATTATTGTATATATTCTATATACTATATACTTATATACTAGTTCAATACTACATGTTCTGTAAACTATTTTTTTATGGTATTTGGTTGTGTTATTATGAATGTGTTAGCAATTTGGTTTATCTATGTTATCTTATTCCAGTTCATATATTATATATTATATATATATTACTATATAATATGAAATTACTTATTATTATATATTAGTATAATTATATTATTGGGTATTTAATATTAAATATTTAAGTATATAGTGATAGTATATAGTAGTATATTATATTATAACATATAATTAATAATAATTATATACATAATATTTTATGAGGGAATATGTATGTAGTATTGATATATATTATATATATATACTATAATAATATATTAATATATAAATGTATTAAAATAACTACTACACTATATATATATAATCTATATATGTACTTATATATATTATTTATATACATATACATAATATAATATTTGATATCATATATATGATAGCTCTCCTACATTGTCAGTGGTCCCTTTCCAAAAGGTTAATGTTAGTTGCAAAAATAATAAATAGATATAAAATAATAACAATAAATTTAAATTAAATAATGTAAATTAACTCACTCATATACCTTATTTCTATAATCTGGCATTCCTCAGGTGTGGACTCAAGTATCACGTTGGCTATATAATAGTTAGGAATTTTAATTTGAAGTTAAAAGGAAGATAAGGAAGTATTTCCACAAAACAATTTATTCTAGTGATTAAAGGAATGTGTAATTGCACTAAAGTAGTTATTCACCTTGTTTTTTCCAATATCACACATTCATGTTTGTATAGTAAGTCCCATCTTTTGTTACGTATGGTCGTACAGCAGTTTGTATTAGTAATAGAAAATTTGATTATCAGTCTAGACTCTTCACTGTTCTAAATGACCTAATAAAAATGCTATATTGTCACCACTTATTTCTGTAAAGTGATGAAATGTTCCAAGGTGATCATAAGTATATATTGAGTAATTTTATAATACCTTCATTATAATTCTTATCTCTAATTATCTCTAATTATGTGGCAATTAAAAAATGGTTAGAACAGGTATTTCATACAGTCTAATAATGTAACCTTATATATTTGATTATTCTGTGGAGGTATGAAAAAAGATTCATTCCTATCTGCAAGATACCTTTTGAAACTTGGATTCCGTATGCACCAATCCCGAGATTGTTTTCTTATCTCAAGATAATTCAACTATTATTTTTACTGAGGATTTTGATGTTTTAGGGACAGACGATAAATGAAAATTGTTCTATAAATAATTATTTATAAGGTTATGAGAATAAGATACTATCTGTGGATTCACTAGTTAAATTTTAAAGGATTTGTTTGTTATACTCCACTGTAAATCTCAACCTGCATATTCTTGACAATTAATTTGATTCGAAATCTAAGACTATAACTAAACTCTATGAAAACTATGGTGATGATACTTTCAAATTATTTAATAATTTAGATTTTATTCATCTGTAAAATCTATCTACCAATGTGAAGTTTAATATGTTATTTAAATGATAATAGGTAATTATAATTTTATATAGTTACATATTAGTATATATTATATATATTAATAATATTAATATATATTATATATATTATATATATAATATATATATATTAATATATTAATAATATAGTATTAATATATATATATATTAAATATAATATAATTATCATATATTTATAGGTAGATAAATAATATTAAATTTAATATCAATTTTAGAAATTAGTTATAATTCCTATTATAATTCTATTAAGAATAATTTTGGTATAAGTTATTTTTGTCTTACTCTAACGGTATACCTAACTTACGTTAACTCTTAATCTAAACCTAAAATACCTAGAACTTCTGTGTAGTTAACGTTAAGCATAAATTTTAGAGTAATCTTAACTCATACACTAAGACCAAATTAATCAACCAAAACCAACTAACCAACTAACTCTAACTAGTAATATTTCGGTTGGTCTCATATGTGAATATATTATGGTTAAAATAAAAGTAAGAATATTAACAAAAATAAATAAAAATTATGGCATTTCAATATATAATATATGAGATATATATATATGAATTATATATATAATTATATTATAATTATATATATATATATATATATATTAATATATATAAATATATATAATATTAAAAGTTATAATATATATTATAATAATATTAATAAATATATATATATATATATTAAATTGGATTCTTTTTTTTCCTAATTATTAATAAGTAAAACATTAAAATAAATTTTAATTATGTGTGGTTAAAGACTTATTTTGGGTTCCTTTTCAGTAAACCCTTACTTTTATCTAGAAAATTATAAAGATGTGGTGGCTTCGATTGGGAATGAAATCCTATATAAAAAGGGATTTAAAATTTTCCAGATTCTACAATAAAAATTTATAAATTAAATTTTTATAATTTGTTATTTTCATTTCTCATTTTCTCTTTTGATATTTTTATATTTGATTTTTTGTTCACATCAAGTTCAATATTTAATTTTGTTAAAATTGTGAGTATGATATATAGATGTATTATGATTATTGAGGTATATGAGAAGTATAAAGAAGGAATGAGTTAGATAGAGTAGTATAGGAGAGAGAAGATGATAGGGTTTGGATGATTTTAGCTATATACGATTAATAATGTGATGTCCATATTTCAATATAATAATATAAACTTTAAACCCTATATATGTCTATTTTGAATAATATTTTCCAGCAATTAAGTATATATATTACCCGCTATATACTATTATACTATAATAGTTATTATATATTATATATATATATATATATATTACTATATTATAGTATATATATATATACTATATAACCTATATTATTATATATACTATTAAATAAATATATATATATAATAGTATAATATAACTATATAATATATATTATATATATATTATATTATCTATTTACTATACTATATATATATATATATATATATATTATATATATATTATTATATATATACTATATATATACTATTACCGGCATATATTATATAAGTCCCTAGTAATATATATTATATATATATATATATATATAATAATAAATTATAAGATATATAGGCGGTGAACTTTTCATATTATAAAATTTAAATAAGCTTAAATATTTTATAAGAATAAAAAATATGAGTAGAGGGTATTAATTATTAAGTAGGGGGGGTAGGTATATAGTATTTATTTGTATTTCAACTTTGTACACTAACGCTTTTGTAGTTGTTTTCTCATTGCCCTGGTTCTATTGTATTTTTTATAGGTTCTCATTAAGCATTGGCAGGTATTCGCGGTCACTTGGATCTTTTAACAGTAATTAATGTTTAACCTACACATATTCCAGATCATGCCTAGGCCAATTTCTTTGATATCGGCTGGGCGGCCGGGTGGTGTTGTACTTATGTTTCTACCATACGAAGGTCTTTCTCCGTATTAATAGGAGCGAACATTTTCTCAATTATTTAACTCTTGTACAAACTAATATATATTGCTTTTACCTATTATTACAAGCCTTTTTGTGTCCGGACTCCTCCGATTGCGGCTAGAGGGACTCTTTTAATTTCTTGTGACTCATTAATTACGGAACTAATGTGTTGTCCCCGGTGTCATTGTTTGCGGTAGGTGTTGGGTTGTACAAACTACTCTTATGGAATAATGCCTTTTCTTTTTAGTACACTAAGTGTAAAGATTACATTACTATAGATCCCGAGGTTTTTTGCTTAATCACGTATTTTTAATTGAAGCATGTTCATTCGCATCTTCCCTAAATCTTTCTCCTTCGTCATAAATCCATGTTTGTTGTTGAAGCTTGTTCTGCCCTTGTGCTCTTCATTAGATTCCATTACATTGTTCGGTATCTGGGGTGTTTGTTTAAAAAATCTCGGTTCTGTCTATCACTCTGTCTAATCTTTTCCATTCTTTTGAATCTGTTTCAGTTTATATTATTCTTCAGTCTAAGCGTTCGAGCGTGTGTTTAACTAAAATTTGGATTTCGAACAACTTGTGGGCTTTTTTCTCCTACTTAATAATTGAATTTCTGCCCCTAATGTCAAAACATCTCCTAACATCCTTTTGTGGTAGAACTTCCTTCCGCTCCCTTATTCTTTCTTATTTTCTTGTTGCTAATCTCTCTTCTAATGTAATGGCATTTCTCTGCTTCTTCATTCGTCACTTCATTAACTTCTACTTCCTGTTCTGATTTGCATGCTCCCCTCCTCCTACTCGCTTCTCTCTCATTTTTCCGGATTTTTGACCTTCAATTAACATGATCTTGTTTGCATTGGTAATCCTGAGTTCTATTAACGTCAGTATCTGTAGTTCTTATGGGGTTCATCTCCCCGTGTTTTTATTTGGATTTTGCTTTCCTACTTTACGTCTGGTCTTTTCAACTCTACTCCTCTATGTTTTAATATCTAATACTTTTCCTCAATGCTGATTGAAAGTTCTTCTTATCAAAGCCTGAGTTTTTTGAAAAATATATCATATCATTATCTAGCTAACTTACTGCTTATCAAGGGCCTCTCAAATTTTATTCTTATCACTCCATTTATCTTCAACTCTTCTATCTCTCATTTCCTGATGCTATATCTTGTTTCTCATTCCCTTTCTTTCTAGTCCAGTTGCTTTCTTGTCGTTCTGTGATTGTCAACTTTCCGATAACTATACCTCTAGTCTAACGTTGGTTGGATTTATGTGATTTCTTTCTTGGTTCCTTTAGTATGATGACATGTTATGAGTCTTGCTTTTTTGCGCATATTGCATATCCAGTCTTTGACGTGTTTTTTTTGTCAAGCTTACTGAGCTGCTCTTTTATAGTCTCTCTTCTTTTGTTTTCCTCTTCTCTATTTTTATCTTTTCTATTTTGCGGTCTCTTATCTCTCCATATCAGCTCTTTTGTGATGTATGGTCGTCTCTTCCTTTCCTGTAACTTTCTTGATTTTTTCAATGTGCAAGGGTTCTTTTATTCTATCTCAACTTTATTCCTACTTTTTTCAAATCAAACACGATATCCTACGCAGACTTACTTACCAACTCCTTTTCACTTATCTGGTGTGCTTATGACTACAACTTCTCAATTCTTCAAATCTCATCTCTGATCTTCAATTTCTTTAAATCTTGCTGAGAGTAGTTTTCAAAAAGTGGTGTTACGGTTCTAGATCTATTATTTCAATTTTTCTGTTATGGATTTTCCGTTTTTTCACTATTGCAACCTTTTATTTAATATCATCTCTTTAAAAACTTTCACTTTTCTCCACAATATCTTCCTCTCAAAAAACGCGTCGTACTTGTTCCTATTGTCTTTCTGGACGGGCTTCTACTTCTGCTCCTTTAAAATACTAAACTCTTTTGTTTCTTACATAAACAACAAATTATTCTTTTTTAAACCTCATATAAATCTATGTTGGGCTAGTATTAGTTTGGTCTCAAAGAAGCTTGATATATGTTTCAAGTATCTTGCGTGTTAATTTTTTTTTTTTTAAGCTCGTGCACAGTGCTTACTCCTCATATAATCCGAGGGTTATTATAAACTGGCTTTATTTCTGCCTTTTTATGGTTATAGCTGTTCTCAACATTTGGTGTGTGTATTTTGTCTCCGGCTCCACATTTCCATTTTGATATTTTTAGTCTAAAGGGTCTAAGTAGTTACTAAAGAAATTTCCCTTTACTTTCAAACTTCCTCTTCTAGCCTCGTGATCTCTGTCGACGTGCTAAGCGTTTTCTGCTCTATCCTTTTCTATATGGTTGTACTACGCCAGGATGGCTCAGGTTGTTATGTTTGGACCTTCGTCATTCCTCCACCTTGCCTCCCGGTCCTCTTTTGCACAGGAAAACCTTGGGCTGTAGTGTTATTGCAGAAATCTGTTCGTTTAGTATTTAAGCAAACCGCATGGTGGATTGTTTAGTTGGTTTTTGGCCTTCTTTTCTTTCCAGGCTACTTCTCCTTCTGGGACGTTCTCTTGCCTTCTTCTGGATATTTTCACTATATTTACTCCATCTATTCTCTCTTTAAGCCTATGTTTCTGTATCTTACCTATGAACTCTTGTGCGTTAATGACTGTAGATGTGCTGTTTTTATTATAAGTTTGTTTATTTCCTGGTTCCCTTCCTTGAGAATTTCCCCAGCCCCTCTATTTTTTATCTTAAAAAAAATAAATACAAACATCCAATCATTAATAAATAGTAAAGATAAAATAATATAATACCCTCATATATATCTATAATTCGATACTATTATATATACTATATATACATACTAGTACATGCATATATGTATTTTCATCCAGATTCAAATCCGAATTTGCCCATCAATGATTATATATATATATATATATTTATCATATATAATATATGGTCCGTATAATTTTAATCATATATCCTTATTATACTAATATATATAGGGTGATTATTTATATATATTATATATATATATATATACCCCACTTATTATACTATTATATATTATATATATATTATTATTATAAATAATATAAGTTAAATTTTACCTTAATTAAAATTTAAATGACTATAAAACTTCACTACAACCAATTCAACCGATAAAAATATAATTAAAATATAATAATTATATATATATATATTATATATATATACTTTTCATATTCACTTATAACCTTACTCCTATATAATTTATATATTATTTATATAACTATACCTAAACCAACACGGATATATTATACTATATTATATATATATTTATTATATATATTACTATATATCTATATATATATCTACAATTAGGTTAGGTATATAATATATATATCCTTATCTATTGAAAGTATATAACGTATGTGATATAGCGAATGTATATATATTATATGTGTGTGGCGGGTCGTTAGCTCTTATCTAATCAAGTGTGAATATCCCAAAATAATTTTACATTAATTAATTGTTAAGTTTTTATAATATCAAGTTTCCAAGTTGCAAGCATTACATTCTCATTTTGCTTTCAGAATCAAATCGAATTAAAATTTTTTTTTTTATTAACTACTTTTTATTTAAAATTAAACACAGAACTTGATTTTTTTTTCTACTTTTCCAATCAAGTTCAATATCAAGAAATACTCTCCTTTCTTTTGTTTATCATTAGTCCTTTTAACAAAGTAATAAAATTCACCCCAGAGCAGGTTATATGCCAAATTTACAATTTTACCCATTTTAATGAGAAGTACACAGTATGATTTTTTCTTTTAATCCAATTGTTCCAACATTTTCTTTGTTGTTCCAAATCTGTTTGTAAAATACTGAAAACATATATTTTTCATATATTTGCATCTTATGCTTTAAGCTGCAGTGTAGTATAGGTTACTGGTATATAAATTAATATTCTGTGTGATATTCTACTTCTCTCTCCCAGCACGTTACTTGCTCTTTTAGGTGTTAGCCAAGTAAATGGTGCTTTTGAAATGTTTTTAGAAGTGGAATTAGTGATACATTTGTTACAAAGAAATTCAAATTATTAATTGGCATTATTGTGATAGTATAAGTGAAACAATACTTATATAATTATATGGTCAGATATTTGGTATATACAGGCTTATCTAAAACAAAAAATAACTACGTGAATGATCTTTTGATGACTATTCTATCAGTGATGAACTGGAAGGGCTTAAAACTACTTAGTACTATAATTATACTTTAATAAAAATCATATTAAAATGGCTTTTGTATTATTATCCTTAGAAAAATCATTTTCCATCGCTCTAAAGATTGAAATTAAATCCCTTAATTCTTTTTCAATATTCATCGGGTGGAAATGACTCTGAAAACTTTTAGCACTGGGTTTTATAAAAGTAATACATGTCATGCTTTCAGTAATAAAATTTCAAAAATTATTTTATCTAAAAGCAAAGCATTTTTCATTTGTAATTATAGAAAATATAAATATAGATTTCAAATGATTTTCATGAATACTTTGTCAATCCTCAGGGTAAGTATATAGTGTAACCATCTTTTTTTGTCTATATGTGCGCTACAGTAGTTTGCTTGGTTTCTGTTTCAAATTCACTCAAAATTCTTTAATTTTTTCAACTCTTTGTCTGTGGTATATATAAAAAAGGAGTAGATTAGGGTTTTTTGTAAGAACTGTAGTGCTTGTCAGGTATCAACTATGGAAGTGAGGCATCAGCCATTTTCTTAATATTTTTTTTAATTATATTATGCAGATACATCGGCTGATCCCAACTAAACAATGTTCAGTGGTCTCCTTTGTGAGTTGTTAAAAACATTTGGTTTAACGGCCACTATTCTTATATATATCCCCAAAATTTTAATTAGCATATTTATGCTGCTGCATTTAGTAGGCTATTGTTTTTGTACTGTTTTGTGTGCTATTAAGTTATTTTTTAAGTGCATTCAATTAAAAATGGCAGTTTAATTTTGTTTAGGATGTTATCCGGTATCGTGCAACTTGGATATTGTTTCTAAAATTTTCATGTGGCTGAGATTTCCCTTTAACGAGGTGTTTGTGAATATTACAATGTACTTAAGTATTTTTATGTCGTTGATTTTAAAGTCTTGTTGCGTTGTTTTTTCACTTAATCGAAATTAAAATTAGGGCTTCCTTAAATATCACTCTGTGCATTTCGTATATACTGCTAATTTTGTATTAAAGTGACATTTAAATACTAATGGCCTCTCTTTATGACGGTTGATCTTAGCACTATGTAAACTTTAGTGTTAAACAGTCCTTGTGATTAATTTTTGGAAGATGCAATCACATAGGATTTTAAATGATTCTTTATGTTCTCGCACTTATGGAGTATATGGCACAAAATGATTCTTCGATACTGCTTGGGTCTCAATTTAAGTTCTTTTGGTCACATAAATTGGTATAATCATCTGTTAAAACGTTTGGGTAGTTTGAACTTTGATGCATACTCACTTACCAAAAGCAGTTTTATGTTTTTTCATAATTTAAATTTTATAATTTTAAATAATTTCTTGCTATTCAATTAGGGTATATTAAAAATGGCTTGTTAAGACATATGTTGCAGAGAACTAACTAATGTAGTATGGGTTAGAATGTTCTTAGTTTCATATATGTTTTATTTCTTATATCTCAATGGGTCCTTATTTTAAACCATTTCCTATTAGCTAATATATCCAATTTTTTGAGTCAATTAATTTTAAATTATTTTAAAGAAGTTATTAAATAATTTATTCATAAAATTTATTCATTAAAGAATATATAATAATATATTAATATATAATTAATATAGTATAATTAATTATATATATAATATTATTATAATATTAATATATATATTATATTAATACTATATTATATAAATATATATTTATATTTTATTAATATATATATTATATTAATATTATTATATATTAATTATATTATATATATAATATTTAATGTTAATATATGGGGTGAATAAGGACGGCTCCCAGGACCGGTGAGTGCTAGACGACACATTTATTTTTAGTGTAAAGATGTCAAATTATGATTTTTTTAGTAAAGAAGTAAGAAATTTATTATACAATATTGCATTACTAAAAAGTTTATTTCTCATCAAACTGTCACGGTATAGGGTAATGAGGGTACGGGGGGCGAAATTCCAACTATAAAATATCCACAATGATCTGGTCATGCATTTGCGATAATATATAAATATCTTAATAATATTAAATATATATATAAATATATTATAATAATATAATAGATAATATATTATATATAATATATAAATTATTATATATATTATACTATATGGTAGTAGGGGTATACTTCAACGGGCCTCGATGGAGAATGGGATATCTTACCCGTTGGAGTACTGCATAAATAAGATTTTTAACTTGGTATATAAAATGATAATTCTGTAAGAATATAAGAAATTTAAAAATGCATTATAAATTAAAAATTGTATTGTATTTACCAGTATCTCACGGGGATCCAGGATGGTATGGATGTCTATTAAAAATATACAACAATTAAAAGAACATTAAAAAATTTTGCAAAAAATGTTACTTCACATACATTTTAGAAATAATATTGTCATAAAAAAAACAAATGTTGGAAAAGGGTGGCTTTTTTGTTAAGAGTTCAAGTCGAATGTTCTTTGGTAACAGTATCTTTAATTAATACATGTGTTGTTTATGGGACTGAGGTGAGAACGAGTAGGCAAGTTCTAGTAAAAGATGGCTGGAGTGTGTTGAGCGGTTTATGAAACGGAATTATATATAATTGTTAACTATTGATTGACCTCTTAATAACTTACAAAAGTATTACCGTGTACTGCCTGATTCTACGAATCCTCACAGAAAAATTCAATATGTATTTAAATATATTGGTATAATAACTAAAAGTCCAGGAGAGCTCGTTTTATGCACAATTACAATATATATATATAGTATATATACTTATCTTATGATATAAGGTATATATATTATTACTGAATATATTATATATATATATATAATATATTAGATATATATATTATATATATTATATATATATATAATATATAATTAATTTATATGATAATTAACTTTAAATCACAAAATAATGTTGTCAACTTCAGAGCGATCATAAAGAAGACTGTATTTTTTTGTTATGTTCGCGCCTTCGCTATCACGTGTACACAAAATTCAAAGACTCACATAAATGTTTCGATAACATGAGATCATCTCTCTAAGATTCTCCTGCCTTTATAGTATAGAGGCGATTTCATGCCATACTATAATGCTGACTGCAGCTTAGCGTAAATTTCAGATTTATTAATAATTTACCTAAACGCAGAAGCTTAGTAAAAAATGCATATAAATTTTTTGGATTCGTTTCATCTGTGGTCGTCAGTATACGTTGCGAACAATTGATAAAACGGGACAGGAAACAA
This sequence comes from Trachelipus rathkii, assembly GCA_015478945.1. Taxonomy (NCBI): domain Eukaryota; kingdom Metazoa; phylum Arthropoda; class Malacostraca; order Isopoda; family Trachelipodidae; genus Trachelipus; species Trachelipus rathkii. Next base: position 17,997 of record JABUQX010021444.1, read on the forward strand.
AAAACGGGACAGTGGTTTGAAAAACGGGACTGAGTCCTGGAAATATACGGAGGACGTCTGTAACTTAATGATACATTACAGTTCAAAAAGGTATTTTATGACATAGTTTTTGAGGTTATTGTGTATTTGCCACAATTAAGAATATTGTCATATGTGATATTCTAAGACAACTAGTCAAACTTTAGATATGTTAATTAAATCGATGTTCTAACATACTTCCGTTTATTAGATTGTTGATGTTTTCATCTGTGCCCTTCTTTCAAAGGTAATTGTGAAATTCGCAAATTTATAGCAATCTATTATTCTATGATTAAATATGTTTCTATTTTTGTCTACTATCATTTCATTAATGCTTTAAAAATCTGATTGAGGATCTATAAATGTGACTGATAATAATATTTACATTTTCCAGTTAGGGAAAATACTAATAAGAAATTAATCAAGTGAGTTTCAGCTATCTTTCAAATGCTTGTTGAATTTTTTCGTCTGATGAGATGTTTAATATCAATTGAGCACATCCTGTTTCGATGCCATTATTACCATTTGTTCAACCTCGTCAAATAAGAGCAGACAGTAGAAGCAAAATTAGCATTTTGTATCACTTACGTATTGCCTCAGCCGTATTTTACATTATTCATTACCATAAAAAAATAAATAAAAAAAATTGGGTTGTAATGTTTTTATATTGTTTTTTTTCCATCATTCAGATTTATATGTTGAAACATCATCTAGTAGCTGATACGGTCCCAGAGTCTTTTAACTTCTATATTTCTCTAATGTTTAAGGTGAAAATGCTTTTATTAAAATATAATGCTAACTCTTATATTCATTTTTTGGTAACTTAAAACATTTAGTATTTATCCTCATAGATTGCTTACTGTGAAAAATTTTCAAATAATCTGACTCTATAATCGTTCTTAAAAAAAAAAAAAAAAAAAATCATTACGCTATGCACCTAAAACGACTATATTAGGCTTTCATAGATTCTCACCCTGTGAAGAAATTTTTTCAGAATCCCGAATCTCATAGCTTGTGCGTAATTACTTGTAAGTAATTTTTTTAATTATAATTCAAATTATTTTTTAATTGAATAAAAATTAAATACAAAATAAATCATATTTGAGTTTTACTTTGATAGGATGGGGGGATAACACTGTATTAAAACGATCAATGAATCCAATGAATTACCATTATAAAATTGCTATTCCTAATTTCCTTGTATATTTAAATTTATCAACGAAAATACCTATTTTTTTAATAGTGGCATTTAATCTACACTAAATAATCTCTAAATACTGACAGTAATAATAGTTATCAGTATATTAAATCAATATTTTTTTCGGCAGACTAGATTCCAAACTATCAATAAAGAATTATTTTACATGACTTGCAACGAACGACAACCAAGATAAACAACAACATAATTAATTTGAGAAAAAGCTTTCGGGCCTGACGTGAAATTTTAGGTCCAAGAACTTTATTATTACTAAATGAGCTAAGCAGCGACGTATTTTTGTTTATAAGTTTTAAAAAATTTAACTATTAATATATATAATTAATATATATAGTAATAATATATTATAAATAATATATTAATATATATTAATTATATATATATATTAAATATATTATATATTAATTATAATTAAATATATAATATATTATATATAATATAATATTTAAATATTATTATATACAAAATACATCAATTGTATTTAAAGTGAAAAATATATGCAATAATCAATTAATATCCACAAGTGGGCTTGGTATACTCCGTTCACCCTTGGCCCATTATGCTTTCAATAACTGAAATGATCATGAAAGAGTCTAACGTCACAAAATCGTTATAAGCGTGCACTACATTTGTTGTAATTATTAATATCGTTTTATTTAATAATTATTTCAGGCCTAAATTTCGCTAGTAGCCTAGAAACTGTCGAAGCTCATAATAATGAAAAGTGTAATTTTCTGGAGATAAAATAATTTGAATATATGCAACAAATA
>JABUQX010021445.1:0-29593 GCA_015478945.1 Trachelipus rathkii
ATATATTATTATTATATTTAACTTTTGAAGATAATACTTAATTAAAGTTTTTTAGATTGATGATTAAGGTTGGTTCAACACGGAAATGCCGCTAAAATATCAAACCCTTTGTCTCTTGTTGTTGTTGTAAAGTGAGTTCCCTAAGAACAAATCTGTTGGAATCTATTTATTTTATTATTTTTTTTGCATTGTTTTTGTTATTCCTTATATGGCGTGGTGAATTCTTTTATGTTACAGTCCATTCCTGATATTGCTGTGCTGGTTTTACGTTACACATTTGGAACATTGAAAAAATCGTTTGCCCAGATCTCCGGACCCTCTTTCATCCAACCACCAGAGAACGTCCAAAAACCTTCCTCTCAGCACTCTCCGCCCCCTCAATCAATCAACTACTGCCATGCCATCTTCCCCGAGGAGCTACATTTTATTCTTATGCTTCTTCTACTTCTTCTCTTGAATTTCAACTCCATATCCTTCTTCCTCACTTCTCTCCAACAACTCCTCCCCCTCCCAAATTCTCCTCTTCTCCTCCTCTCCATTTATTAAGCGCTCATGTCAAAAATGTCTCCATCAATATTTATTCCTCCTACTTTCCACCAGGGTTTCCCTCTTTATCTTAATATACTTGCTTTCTTTCTGTTACTATATGTCCTGAGCATCTTGAATTAAAGACTTTCTCTATACCGGCTGCATCTTCTCAGTCCTCACCTCTTCCAGCGCCTTTTCTTTGCATTTTCGTTTCACTATTCTCTTACGCTCCCTCAATTAGATCTGCCTGGATGAAACTTCTCTTTTAAAAAAGATCTTCTCATTTGTGTTTTATCTCACCGCCTCCCTATCACGTCGTTTCCACCATCTCGTGTCTGTCTGCGTGTACTCGCCACATAATCGATCCCAAACTCCTCCCCCGCTCCTCCATTATATTATCTGTAGTTCTGGCAAAAAATACTTTCTCTATCTAGCGGCCTTATTCGCTCTCTACCCATTTCTATAGCATCTTTTTACTCGTTCTTCAGGAAACTCCACCTACTACTTTCTCTTGTCGTAAAGTATTTATTCTTTCATGCCTCTAATTCTAACATTAAAGTCAAGCGCCAAAACAGTCTGTAGTCTGAAATCCATATTCAATAGCTACCTTCAACAGCATATCATTCTACTATCTAAACATTACATTAACCGATACCGATTTCGATCAAACTCTCCTGTGCGCTCGTCCATCTGACTGACTGTATCTATATCATGCGCTGTGCAAAGTATAGTATTCAGATTTTAAAATCCCTCCTCACACAGAAGTCCAACAGCCCTTTTTCTCCTCTAATTTCTTTCACCTCTACAAAACATTCATCCCCTCTTCCCACTCCGCTCCTCTCTCCCACATCCTAGGCCCTGCAAAAATCTTTCAACAGGGAACACTATCTATTTCTTCACTACTCATCCCCACCCATCTCTCATCAAACTCCAAAAACTCCCTTCTCTCATTGAATCACGTAGGATGCCATTGCATTGCCTGATACATGGTATCCTTCGCCCATAATTTGAAACTTCGATACCATAAGTTCATTATTCCTTCCGCTTTTCAGATATTCATGGCTCATCCTAGTCCCACTCCATGCTTCCTCAACCCTTCTCACTCCCCTGTACATCCAGCAACATATTCCTCCTCCCAAACTCTGTACCCTCCCCTCCACGCCTCTCACCTCTCATCCTCCGCCCATGACCCAGCAGGTTCAATCCTCCCCTCCTCGTCTATCAGTATACCACCTCCCACCTCCATGCGTTATAGTATTGCAACATTCACGTTGTGCACATCAAATTTTGTTGTAATCCGAAATGCATAGTTCCAGTTTCGTCCCTATTGTGAACCGAAAAAATCTGTCCTATTCCAGCCTGACTTGGGTGTGCAAGCAGTCATGTCGGGCGCCGCTTGCGGCCCTTCCTGCCCAACCAGAGGCTCCTTGCGGAAAAGGCAGAGAAAAATCCCTCCTCTTCACTACCAGTCACCGACGACGTGGACACGAGTTGGATTTCTGCCTCAAAAACACCTGTTTAATGCTATAATTAGTTATGATAACAATTTTTGGCTTAGAGCGGCGAGGAAAATAAATTGCGTGTAAAGAAAAATAGTCAATATCGTCTTAATAAATAAAGACAACACCAATTACAATTTTTTATATTTCAAAGTTATTATTGTTTTTGAAGGTACCCCGCATCTTTCCAGGTAATGAAACTTGCTTATTATGAATTAAATATATAGGAGAAAATCTAATAAAGCGCGGAATCCAAAGTATCTTTTATGAAAGAACCAGTTTGAAGTCCTGCTCAAGAAAAGCCCAAATGAAGATTTGTGGTCAGATGTGCTCCCAAAAATTTTGTTGAATCTACTCCATTTAAACTGGATGATTCGTTTTCTTCAGTGAGTACCTATCATTCTTTAGTATAGCATGGTATGTGTTTCCAATTGATAGACTGAATGCCAAATAAATGGCTGAGAATTATTTCTTCGATTCTACCAAAGAACTTAGAGACAAAACAGGAAGTTCGGAATGAAGTCTGGATTTAAAAATCTGGAGTCACGTCCAAGACGAGGCAGGTTAGGTTTAGACGAGACGTAAGTAGTACGTTAAACTGAGCTTGTAAAGCATTGGGTATTAACAGTTGTGATTGATGTTCCCATTCTCACCTGTCTGCCATGAAACGTGTATGTGTTATTGTTCATCGTAAAATTTGTTAGTTCCTGAGTTCAAAGAGACATGTGTTTCATCTGGTATAGAGAGCCTCTCATCTGAGTCTTCTGCTGAAAGTTGCTGTTGTAATTTTTCGAAGCAATCTTTTGAGAGTTTTGTAGCTTCTTCATGCGTGCATCGAATTATTTAGTGGATAGAATTGTGTTATTGCTTACGATAGAGCTATTGGATATTTTTTATATTTTTGATTCATGTTTCCAATCAATTCTGGAGAAGGTAAACACTTTTTCTGCCATTGATTTGAATCCTCGCAGTTTCTTTTCCTTTTTCTCTGCTTCCCTTGTGAAGTTGCTTTATCTTAAACATCTGCGGATTTGAAAGAATTATTAAATTAAAAATTGCATTATGAACTATACAAAAAATTTTTATTGCATATCCCAGAAAATGAGAATAATTTGTAATTAAAAAAACGTAGAATAAACAGACTTGTCCATCTATTCTGTGAAATTCACAAAAAGAAATTTAAGTTTCGGAATTTGAGCAAACGGACAGTATATAAAGTAAGTACCCAAAAAATCTAAGTTATGAACACAAATATGACAAAAATAATATAAAAAAGCATAATATCTCCAAACAAAAAAAATTCATATTACATTATATTGCAATGAAAATCATATGTAATGTAGATTATAAACATATTGTTCCCCAAGAAATAAAATATGCAAAAAAAATCAACTCAGTTTATTCGTTCTTAAATCTATCATATAAAAACCTATTATTTTTAGAAGCATTCTCACTAATATATAGATATAAATATATATAAATATAATTATAAATATAATATATATATATTATATATATTAAGAATAATATAATAATATATAGTATATATATAATATAATATATTAATATATAATATATTATAATATATATAGACAATAATATATATATAATATATTATTAATATATAAATAATATTATATATATATAATTAATGATTATAATATATAGATATACAGATATAAATATATAAATATATATACCACACGATATCTTAAAAGAAAATCGATATTTTTTAAAACAATAGGATCTAGGAGCAATTATCATTCAAAAAGTGATATAATATTCGACTTAGAACGAATCTTATATATCGATCCTTTACTATCCAGTAAGCAGCAGAGTTTGAATCAATTCTTCATTTAAATCCTTTAAAAAACAAAGAGCGACAAATACGGAGAAGAAAAAATTTACGCGAACAAAAAAATCTTTACCAAGAATTAAAAATCAGCGACTATCGTTGTATATATTCATGCAAAATCGTTGAATAATAAATATATATTAAATATATTAATTAATATAAATATATAATAAATATATATATATATATAAATTATATATATATTATATAATGTTATAATATTTACAAACACATACATAGCACACACACGCACATCACCTACATCACGCACACATCGCGCACACCACCACACGCAACACCTTAACTGTGTAATATCCGAATAGAAGAAGAAACTAACATGCATATCTTGCCCCTGCTGCAACATTCGTTAGAATACTTATTATCTCCTTTCAATCTGCTCGAAGCCACACGAGAAGCTTAATCGAAAATAGACCAACAATTGATTGAATTACATCCGACAAGGGATTAAATCCCCGAGTCATACAATCATTAATCATCATATTAACAATGATATTCAAATGCATTCTTCTGTTTTCAAAGAAACCATATTGGCATAGAATAATAATATATATTATATATATATAATATATAATAATAATATAATATATATGATAATAATAATATTATATATATAATATAAATAATATAGATATATATATAATATAATATAGCACTATATATAATAAATATATGTGATTCACAACCTCTGCGACAAACTCGGGAGAAGGGCTGAAAGAGCAAACGATAAGGAACATTATTGTTAAATAAGCTATGTTGCATGACGCTTCGTTTCAAAGTTTAAAGGAGGATGTAAGATAAAACCACGGGATGTTGGACGCTCCCGTTACTCGTAAACATTGTGTGGTTGGGGGGTCTGATTCTGTGTTGGAATGGGGGAAATCCCTTCCCCGTACAGACGGGCGCTCTTCGTCCATTCCGTTCGCCGCACCGAACACAATTATTCATGTCGGTGTTTTTACTCGGGAAGAGTGTAGGATCCATTTTAATCTGTGCCACACTGAGCCTGAGATCAAAGATGAATGTGGAACAAGGGTAAAGTATTGCACGTGATTCCGAAGGACGTAAGCTACACACAAGTACGCATGCCACAAACACAGCATTACAATTGATAAGCCTCTAAATTCGTGGAACCTACCATGCGACTCGTTTCAACACCATAAACTATAGTTTACCTACATCATCCGAACTTGTGAAAACGAAGCGTCAATACATACATGGTATTTACAAAAAGTTCCTTATCGTGTGCTCTATCAACCTCCGGAGTTTCGCAAGGTTTTGAATCACCCCGATAAATAATAAATAAAATTAATTATATATAAATATAAATAAATATATAATAAAATATATATATATATATAATATATATATATATAATAATATATATATATAATATTATATATATATTAATATATATATGGACAATAAACTGCGCGCCTTTCAGCAGCAAACGTCCGCTAAAGGAGAAAGATTACATATCCAAATTCAACAGCAGAAAAAAATGAATTTGAAACCCAATGAGCCCTTATGTGATTGTATAAAATGCCAGAAAGAACATTTTAATGACAAGTGAATGAAAGCATGCTCTTTCTACCTTGTAAGGATAAGTTATATAATGGCATTGTGATCATTCCTGCAGACTCGAGAAGCTTTATGACAACTTTAAAAAATTAGCAAGATAATAGTACTAGTTTAACAGCGTTAACACTTCTGATAGACAGTCTTTTTCCTGAAGGTATCTCACAAAGTAGAATAACTGATTATGTAAAGTAAAATAATCATTTCACGCATAGAAAGCTGAAAGAAAGATTATACTCTTTAAAAAGTTAAAACCCAATTGCATCATCAAAATGAAGACGTCTGCTGCCAGTACTCTGCCACATTTGATACTTGAAAGATAGAGAGGATCAAACAGTGCGTAAACTGAAGAGCCAATAGGCCCCCCGTCCCTGCCAAAAGTGGGAAGAAAAAACGCCGGGATGCTGACCATATATAATATATAGAAGGAAACACATAATATACTTAGTATATATATTATAAATTAAGATATATATATATATATATATAATATATATATAATATATATATTATATGCTTGCCTATAGGCTAATACTCCTTTTTATTGGAGAAATGAGATATTTGCATAAAAAAGTAATGACATTGGTAAGAGTCAGAGTAAAATGAAGATAAGATACCCGACTTTCTCAAAGAAAAACCATGCTAATTTAAATTAAAAGACTTTTATGTTCTTTTTATAAAACTGGAAACAAATTCTGGAATTATCTTAAAACATTCTGCCTCGAAATGTTATTATTTCTAAATTTTATTAAAAATCCTAATTTCCCCCTCCCCCAAAAATGATTCAATCTAGTTAATTGTATTAAATATAATATATATATATATAATATAATATAATAATAGTATATATATAATATATTATTAATATATATATATTATATATATATATAACGATAATAATATATAGTAAATAATATATATTATAAAATATATATAAGAAATAATAATAATAAGAATGTTAACTTACAAAAAAATCGTGTGAAGAAAATATCTTCTTGTAAAAATTATCGAAAGATAATTGAATGCTTTTATGAGTTTGACCAAAACGTTCTGTCGCCTCATGCCAATGAATCAACTTAACCCACTTCTCTTTCAGAACAAGGAGTTACACAGTTTCATTTCAATGACTAATAATAAGCCAAATTGAACTGTACCTTATGTGTCATAATTTCCTTAAAAAAAATTCTTTAAATTAGACCTTGAGCATTTGAAACGACCTCTCACTGTGCATGATCTTTGACTGAACGCAAATACAAACTGAAACGCGTACACATCTGTAAGCATTGCAAGATCTGTTTCTACGAATAAAAAAATTTGCGTAAAATCCTTAATAGTACCATATTTTTCATTTTCATTTTCTGTAGTCATTAATGCCTTTGAAGAGTGTGATGAAAATGGTGCAGTTTTGTTATGTTTGTTTAACCAAAGACAAATCCTAAATGATTCTACAATTTTTGCTCTTTTGCGTTGCAAACTTCATTTCTAGCTCTGCTATGCTGCAGACCAGAAAATAAATAATAACCTAACATGCTAACAGGCTAAAAAAACGAATAGTATCTGTTCATTAATATATAAAGAAATATTGAAAATACCCTATTCTAAAGCTTTCAATGGGTCTTCATTCACCAGAAAAAAGCTCATCAAAAAACTTTTTAATCTGCATTAGAAACGCTGGAAGTAATTTTGCTCAAGGTCCATGAATGCTAACTCCGGTAGTCTTCTCTCTACACATCTTCGCAAATTGTGTCTTTAGCTCACATAAAGCTTATTTGCGTCCCAAAGGTGAGTCTTCTGAAGATCGATTGACGCAACATTTTTAAGACAACAATTGGATGCTTGTCCAAATAACTGTACTGGTTGAAACACAAGGACAGAAAAAATAATAAACCAAAAATGTCTAACTCTTCCTGAGACCAAGGCGCTATCGTTCTTCACTGGACTTTCTTACTCATAAATTCACTGAGATTAAGAACTGTGAAAAAGACTTTATAATATTTTATGCTAGTAATAATCATACTTGGACAGACCCCTAGTTGAATCAATTTATTGTTTTCAAAGATGCAGCGATTTGTGTTTGAAACGCTGTTTTTTAATGCCCTTGCCACCGACTTTATAAAACTTGAAAATACAAACAAACTTTTCCCACTGTCCAAAAAAAAAAATTTTGAAAGACCATTATATCTCTGTACGTATCATTAAAGAAACTAAAGTTAAATTCATGAGCCCAACACAACCATGAAAAGGTATGCGGTGTTTGAAACCAATTTCGCTTATACGAGCCTGAAGCCTGAATATTTCCCTCGCATTATGGACGAGGCTCCATCATAGCCATGACCTCTGCATTTTTCTATCGATTTGTATCTAATAACCTTAATTATTTGTTTTTCAAATGTTTACGTCACTGCTCAATAGTTATAAAAAACCCTAAATTTTTCTCAATTAAATCCATATAGATGCGCTAAGTCTATTTTGCATACCTGATCACTAACACTTAAGTGATCTTGCTGGAAATATCACAAAGATCTACAAAAAAGAGAAAAAAAAGCTGTTGCAATTGACAACAGTGCTTCTCGAGCACCTAGCATTTAATATAAAGAATTATCATTTGAAAAATCTTGACTAAGGCATTTAATTTCGTTTTCCAGTTTGATATAAAATGTGCTTAAGCAACGGATGCATATCGATGGATAGCAGGGTCAAATAAATTCAAAAACTCTCAATGCTCCCCTCTCTCTTTACACTCTCACTGTGACCTCGGAAAGAAGCGACGCTTGTCTAAGTCCTGATGTACATCAAAATACCAATAAAATATTCGTGCCCATTTATCACATCCCATCAAAAAATCAAAAGGTTAAGGATTTATATTTTCCAGTGCATTGTAAATTAGCCACGCTCATAAAATGAGACCTTACTAGCGTCATGAAACCTTAATTTTTTTTTTTAACCCTGATCGCCTTGCCAATTATTCATGTCCGGTCCATCTATGCCAAGTTATTATGAGATGCAAACATATCACTGGACATTTGCGTCATCAACCAAAACAACCAGCATGGTTCGCAAATAAACTCCATAGGGTAGGAGAACAATAGCCCAAAATTGTTCTATTGTTTTCCTCCGCTCTATAGTATACATATAATTAATATCGCCTATGCTGAAAGATCTTTTGCTTTCCACGTCTTTTGGAGACTGTTCGTAGGTTGATCATAATTTGCTCTAAAAGTATTTCGCTGTCTTTGCTATTGCTATTTCTGAAATGCCCTTATCGGTACAACCACAACAATTCACTTCATCCAGCATAAAATTCCTATCGTTTTCTGCTCGACTGTTAGGCTTTTCTAAACGGTAATACATTTAATCCACTTACTTTAGATGCAACAATAGAAGAATAGAATTTTGTCATATTCAACTAAATCACTTCTTCTCTTTATCAAGCCAATCACTTTTTCTCAAATCATTTTCGCTCTTGTTAAAACAAGAAATCAATTTAATCAGCTTACCATCAATTCTCTATTCAATTTAATTTATTTTTGAGAACCACTCAAATATAGCAACTCCTAGTGACTATTATATTTTGAAAAAGCAAGATTACAGTACAGAGCCAACACTTAAAGGACGATGTAATATTCAACTATTAATTCGGGTACATATAAAATGAATTACAACATTTCTTTCACTAGAATAGGCGCCTTATAGGCTTATATAATGAATATATATATATATATATATATAATATATATATATATTATATATAAATATATATATATAATATATATAATATAATAATAATATATATAATATATAATTATATATATATATATAGGCAGGCATTAGATGTCCGTAGGTATGACTCGAAAAAACTATTAATACCTAACCCATAAAAGAATACACTTGCCGATATCAAGCTGTAAAACTTGCCCACTAGCCCTGAAGATTATAATCAAGTAATAAATGAGTAATAAATAAAATTAAAGTTTGTGTAAAAAATGAATAAATTCATCAAAAAAAATCTGCCAATCGTCTAAAAACCACGTCATCATTATAACGGGATCATCGAATTGTGTAACGAGTCCTGAACGACGATGTTGTTAATAGCATAAAATCTCTTTCTCGTTGCACCAAAAGTAATATCCGTAGAATTACCTATATATATATATATATAATATATATATACTATAAAATCAAACCACATTACCCATTAATAGTAGTACTACTGTATTAGTACTTAATATCATAATAAGTAGTGGTCGTTAGTATACTGTATATATATACGGGCAACACTAGGGGGCTGAATCCAAGGAACATAGGGGATTTCCATACCCGCTAGGAGGCGAGAACCCCCGCGACACCCACAATACAAAGCTCGGGGGTTCCGTGAGAGCCCACCTCCACTCGGATGGGGGGAAATAATCCGCCCACATTAGTACCCCGCAAGGCCGATATAGACCGCCGATCTCTCACTTGGTCCACGTCCACCATTGAGCGTATTCTTTTTTAATTACTACCCGACCAATTTCTATTTATAAGGGACAATCTTCGTTACCGCTTAATAAAATAAGTACAAATTACCTTCTTACACTATTTTATTAACTTTTTTTAAAATTCTTGGTTCATTTTATTTTTGTATTAATTATAATTTAAAATTTCCTAGGATAGTAAAAGCTTATTCGAACGAAATATCACTCCGTTTACTGTAGCATTAATAGTTTTTTAAAGACACCATTGACCGACAATTCTAAAACGGCTGACGATATATATAATTATACATAATAATATATAAATAAAATATATAACATTTATATATAATATAAATATATAATATAATATAAATATATATATATATATAAATAAGAAATAGATTTGAGGCACTAATAATAATATATAATATCAAGAGTATAATATAATATTATTATATATAAATATATATATATATATAATAAAATATATATATATAAGATATAAATTACTTTAATAATATCAAATACCTCTATATCAGAAGATATTATACCACATAATAATTAACATAAATTAGTTGGAATGCAAACACAATTAATAGTATAGATAATACCTATATTAAATAATCCACAACCAGGATTAATTCATATATATACTATAGGCCATATATATTATATAAAAATATATATACGTACAAATAAAATTATAATCATATAAAATAAAGAAATGAAATTAGCATAATCTACGGTATAAAATAGAATAGAGCTTTCCTTCCCATCAAATATACATATATTACAATATAAAAATAAATATAATTAATAATAATTAATAATAAATTAAAATATTATATATAATAATAATAATAAAAAATAATAAATAAATAATATAATTAAATAAATATAATAATATAATATAAGATAATTAAATAAGATAATTAAATTATATATAAAATTAAATTATAAAATTAAATAATTAATAAATAAAAATATAATATATATTGTATATATATATAATAGATAATAAATAATTATATATACTCTAATTATATTATAATATATTAATATATATTAATATAATATATATATAATAATATATATATAATATATATATATAAATATATATACTATATATATTATATAATATAATTAATAATAGAAATATATAATAAGATAAAAATATATATATTATAATATATATTATAGATAATATATATATTATAATAAAGTAATATTATAAATATATAGATAATATTAGATTAATATATAGATATAATAGAATATAAATAATAATAATATATATATATATATATATAAATATTAAACATTTTATATTAATATAATACTAATCTAACAAAAAATCGTTAATATTAACATCAAGATCCTATAAATGATTATAATAAGTTATTTGATTACAAAATATTATAAGACACCTTCTAAAACAAAGGATAATGTACAAAACTTATTTAGCCATCACATATCAGAAATTGCAAAAAAAAAAAAATATATTATTTTTATTCTTATTTTAATATTTCAAAATTTTTCTAGTGATTAGTATATAACCGATAGAATAAATTGTTATAGTTCATCATTGTTACAGGAAAATAGAAACTGTCACACCAAAGTTGAGATAATGCAATATATGCCTTTTATGCCTACAGCAAATACACACGTGTCACCTATGATATAATATATATAAATTAATTTATAATATATAGTATAATATATAATAAATATAATATTATATATATAATAATATAGATATATATAATAATATAAATATATCATAATATACTACTATATAGTATATATAATAATATATAATATATATATATATATATAATATATAGAAATCTATATATATATATATATATATATATTATAATATATATATAAATAATATATATATAATAGTATATATAGTTGAAAATTATTCTTATTCATTTTCCATTATATACAATTATATTCGTTGTGACTTAACCTTCGCCAAATTTGGGCCTACTTTACCTGCTGGTCCCCCCGCACCGCTATGGGCTGCGGGGGCCGTATTAGTTACGCCTCCTTTCAGAGATTGAGATGTTGATCGGCGAAACCTAGAAGTGAGACAGGTAGTTAATATATATATATCCTAAAAAGTTTTTATAAAATTTAAGAAAAAGTGTATTTTAGATATCAAATCTCCAAATCCATACAAGAAGCAAACAGAGACCTAACCACTCATAAAGTGTTATTATCTTATCTTAAAAGAATAATATAGTTAAAGAAATATCACTAGATGTATAACCTATTCAGAAGACAACTACAAGAAAAATCACAAGACAGAATCTATACAAACAAAATAGGAGACGTTGTATGGATTCTACAAGAAAGAAGGCTGTAGAAGTTTCCATTAGATCTTTAAATAATCGTGCATTTTAGAAATCAAATAGAGTACGAGATATAAAACATCACAGCTGGAATTATTCGCAGATTGTCAAATAACACAAAGTCATGAAAGGAAAATACTCAGATTACTGCTACTCTAAATTAGTAAAACAAAATCAGAGTCAGTTTGCATATATGGACAACGTTCGTATCAAACATCCATATAGCCACTTATCCAATCATTCCTTAAATTTTTCAATCACTAATGAAATGAAGTTTCGGGTTCGAGAACTATCGCCTTATCTCAGAAACATCAGCATTAATACTTATATTAGATATCATTATGATGTATTTATTATATATCATTATTATTATTATATTATTGATATTATTATTATTATTATTATATTGATTAATATATTATATGAATTCATATTATATTTAACTTAATTTATTATTATATTCTAGTATTAATTTAATTTTATTAAATTATTATTATATTATGATAGTATTATATTATTATTAGATTATATTTATAAAATTTCATGATTATGATGAGATGATTATGATATGATTATGATTGTAAATTATATTATGATTCTATAGTTATTATTATTATGATTATATAATTATATATTATTATTAGATGTATTATATTATTAAATTGATTAATAGGGAGGTTATATAAGTTAATTATAGGAGATAATAATTATGATGAATTTATTGGAGAATTATACTTATATATTATTATATTATTTGAAGAAATAATATGGATAATAAGTTATACTGAAATAGAAGATTAAATGAGAGATTAGATAAGGATATAGAGAGAAGTATAAGAGTATAAATTAGGTCATCGAGCCTAATATCATAACGCATTCTCATTGCTTTACAAATTAAAATACCGAGTAAATTTAATATAGAAATTAAAGATAATAAATAAATAATAAATAAATAATTAATAAATATAATAAATATATACAATAATGATTAATAATATAATTAAATAACAGTAAATTTGTCACGATCATGTTCAAAATTAATTTTATTAAAAAAAAATACCTTATTAGTACAATTGCGTATAATAATTAAATTTGTTAGAAACTACACGGTAGCAATGCTCTGGAGCAGATTACGCTAAACCACGTAAACTCAAAACGTCATGTAGTTTAGGAAAAATAAAAAGTACTATAAAAACGCAATATTTATAAATCACTGGCTTGTTACACCCAAAAACATGCTCTAATTCCAGCATCATACTCGCCTCCTCGGTACTTGCCATCAATGCTTGTCAGCTTATATATTCGAAAAAATTTATTATTGTTTATTTTTAAACTTATTCTTTAATTAAGGCCTCATATTTATCTACATAATTTAAATTATTTTAATATTTTTAATTACTTACGAATCATCACGATCTGACTATCATATTTTACTTAATAGTTTTCATTTATTTCTCTCAGGTCAAAAATATAAAACGAGATTATCTTAGTTTCAAGTCACGAAACTATAAACCATCGAATATAAATTTATATAACTACGATAAAAAAAATAATAAGATTCAAAAATTAGAGAGAATGAAAAAATAACTAAGAGGGGTAAATATTGACATTTGACATTTAGAAATTGATATAAATTATTATTGCCTTAATAAACTAAATTGTCTGCAGCCATAAATTTCTAGCAAAAGAGATTCAATTAATAATAATAGCAATTCATAATACTTTTAAATAAGTAAGTATGGTGGAACATTATAAAAATAAACTTATCAGAAATGGTTAAAAAAATAAATATAAATAATAATAATACATCTGAAAAAATTAAAATATGAAATAAAAAATATATAGTTAAGACTAAAACGAGAACATTAAACTAAAATATTAAAATTTTAAAAAATAAAAATTAAAAATAAAAATTATTACATAATTAAATAAAATTAAATAAATATTTAATTAATAGTAATAATAATAATAAAAAAAAAAATTAATTAAAAATAAAATAATAAAAAATAAATAAAAAGAATGAAAAATTAAAGATTAAAACATAGTAGTAATAATAATAATAATAATTAATAATAACACCTACAACAATACTATATATGATATAATGAATAAAATAAAAATCATAAAAGTAACCTCATTTCTAAATATACATAACAGGGTCTATCACCCCACACACACAACACACAACACACACAACACACCACACACACACACATATTATCGACACTCACACACAGATACTATATTAACACTATGTCACTTAATACCACACATTCACTATGACCAGCTTACCATACCACAAGATTAAACTGTACACATGACATTTTAACCAGGAGACACTTACATTAAACCAAGACACTACACTATGACACTTATACACCACTATTCACTTATTACACACATACCAAACTATGCACTTTATACACACATCACTGATGACATCATACACACATTCACTAATACACTTATACCTACACATTCACTATGACACTTACATTTTACCCCAGACACTGTACATTTACACTGTATACACATGTACAAATCACATCACCCCACCCTATGGCTTCTCATGGCAATTGACCCACCCTGATTTTCGCAATCCAAGTTTTAGGCAGCCCAATTTGTTCCGACCAACCCTTGTCTTCCATAGACAACTTTGAGAACCCAAATTTTCGGCAACCCTTTTGTATTCTACGGTACAATGGTGCATTGTAACTTTTTGACCTTGTAGCTTTTAGGCAACCCTTCAATGAAGAAAAGCTATATTTCTATTATTTCTATGAATTCTATGAGTATAGATGATGCCAGGTGATGCCAAGATGAAGTGCCCAATGAGAGCCAATGAGCCAATGAAAAGGCCAAGAGTGCCACCATAGCCCAAGGATAGTGCCACATATGCCCAACGGGATGCCACCTTTTTCAAAGCCGTTCTTAGCCCCCCGAGCCTAGAATACCCATAATCGGGTGATCAATACACCCTATAGTTATTTAAGGTATAGGGCATATTCAATTGTAATTGAATATATAAGAAATTACAAGCCACATAGGATATTGAAATCCAAACTATGAGTTAAGATGATGTTCTAACAATAAATAATAATAATAATAATTAATACCACACATAATAATTCACACACATGAACAAATCATATTTAAATAATAAGCACCATCATAATAATATAATCAACATTAATAAATAAGACAAAAAACTAAACACTTACATAAACCAATAAGAGACAACAATACCCACTAAACCAAATTAAATAAATAATAATATAATTAACACTAAATATCACGCCAACACCACACACACAAAAATACAACGGACGATCAAAAGGATAACTCAAATAAATTTGATTCAACATTAATAATAATTATATAAAATAATATAAATAAATTATAAGTAATTTAAATATGAAAAATAAATATCGAAAAAATTAAAATCAATCTAAGAAAGGTGAAAACAGAAATTAAAACCATAATTCCCAATCCACACTAAATAAGAATAATTTATTTATATAAATAAGGTAGTTATATTCATAGTAACCTCGAGAAAGTATGTGAGTAGCAGATATAGTTATAATCATGATAGGTGGCGAACCTCTTGTCACTTATCGTTAGAAGATAATGATCTCTTCTCTGTTTTCGTTATTGATCAACTAATATAATCAGTCAATACAATTTCAGAATGGGCGAATAAAATTTATTATATGTAAAAAAAAATTATTTCCCTACCGCATAAATTGCCCATTAAATTTTGTTTATTGATATAATCATTAAATTGTAAAAAAAATCTGCTAATCTGGTCTTGTGAATCCCTACTCCTTGGTAATGAATTCTTTTCTTGTTTCTTTTATCAGAGTTAATAGAGTTTAGAATTCAGTTGTGAGATTAACTATTTTGACTATGTCAATATTCACAAAATGATTAATATGATTATTGTTAATAGTTGTGCTTCACAAATATGGCTATAGATTTAGCTATTTAAATTCTGAAGTCGATTCCATTGAGCTTGATCATCACTCTATTTAAATGATGAATAACATCAATTGAATCAATTAAACCAATTCTCAAAATTAAACTAGTCAACAAGTAAATTTAAGTTAAATCAAATTAAGTAAATTTCTTCTAAGTTAAATTAAATTAAATTAAATTTTAATTCAAATTCAGTAAAATAAAAATCCCGAAGTGGATTATTAAAATTTTCTGAAAAAAAAAATATAAAATTTCCATCTGGATAAAATATCCACATATATTGTTATATTTCCATTCTAAGTGTAAGTTACTTACTCCTTCCGTTTAAACTGTTAACTGCTGCAACGCGGCGGTAACTATATTGAAGCTCACTCCGATTTGAATTTACATTTTAAATGGAATGATTTTTTTGAGGTTGATGCTGTTACATTTTATTATGGTTTTGAAAACCGAAAAAAATAGACAGAAGTTCTGTATCGCAGTAAATGCCCCTTGTTTTACCTTTGTTAAGGGCTTATCATATAGGATATATTTTACAGGATATGAAGTTGTAAATCGCAGGCAATAGGAAATATTGTCAGCAGTTGACGACGTTTCGGCTACGCATCTTTACATACTGTCAGCAACATATATTACTGCTATTGGATAACGCAAGGACTTGTTCATATGCTTTGTTTATTATGTTTCCATATCGTTGTTTATCCACTAGTATTGCTTAATCTTTCTGTAGGTGTAATCTCTGTGCAAATTTTCTCAAACGATTGAAAACACAATTTTGCAAATGAATCGGCTCCCTGGATTTTTCTTGATTAATTGTTTAATTTATCCAAGTACGACACTTCCTGTTTCTTCTGAAAATATCGGAAAACTCTTTAAGTTGTTCCTCGAAACTCAGGTACATTCCTCGTGAATATTATTTGGTAGAGCATGATGCTCTGTCTTTATTTTTAGGGAAGTGGTGTTCATCATTATCCTTCAATAGAAACGGCCTTCTCTTTATAACGTCAAACATGCTTAAATATTTTTTACAGTATGTCTCGTGAACCCATACTCTATAGCCAATTGAATTTCAAGGGGTGTTGTGTTACACCTTCAAGGTCGTGTATTCTCCATTCAATGATGTTGAGGCTATTATCTTTAACAATTTTACACGAGAGTTGGAAATAGTAGTTTTTTGGGGTTGTTCAGCGTAGACAGGGATGTGATAAGTCTTGAGGAGGAAGAACTTAACTTGTCAGCTGTGCGAATATTTGTCGTTGAGTCCATTCTTGAATGACTCAATGTCTGGTACTTATCACTATTAGTGTTTTCTGGGGACACAAGGGTATTATCATTCGCGTTTTCGAACATAGGATAATAAGCGATGTAATATGACGCGTGCTAATATCATCATGATTCTTCTGTCTCTTTAGTTGGAGATAGTAATTCTGTACGAAGGGTTGAGTAGCCGTACTCCAAGCAAGAATCATCCAATATGTACGCCGTTATTTAACACGATGGAGTCTCTATGCTAAGACGTTCAATATGATTCATTAATGTCTTATATTTTTATCGGTATGTTAGTAAATCAAAATTTCTTCTTTTGGATTTTTAGCTTTCACACAACAATTGTTTATAAAGTAATAAATCGAGGTGTGTGAATTTGTAATTTGCTGTATCGACATAATTTTAGCAATTTCATTTAATAAAAAATAAGAGAAAGAAAATAAAATAATCATTGGACAGAAAATAAAGAAATTAATATAAAAGCAGTGTTTACTCCTTTTACATAACCAAACTCATCAGGGTAAAGCCACTTGTTTTTAATTTTGAACCCTTACACACCACACACACACACCAACTAATTTGGATATTGTTTCAATTTTCATGATACAAAAATAAACTAATCATGTGCATTCATAAGCCTAGTTTATAATTGATCAATTGTTAAAGCAATTTATTTTTTTACAATCCTAATCATATTTTTAATAAAGTTTGCAAAACATAAAGATGCAATTGTTGTGTTATTATCTAGACAATCTATATCAAATTCCTTTAATGAAACTGCCCCTAAAATTCTCAAAACATTTTTCTTATGATAGTCTAACAATCTTATACAGTGCATTCATTCACATGCGTAACTAGAATATTGGATTCATAGCTACTCATAGAATTTATAGAGTACTCTTAAATTCTTTGCTTTCATTTGTTTGACATTTTTTTTCTACTTCGAAGGAATTGTCTTATCTGGGAATTAAGC
The DNA here is from genome assembly GCA_015478945.1 of Trachelipus rathkii. Taxonomy (NCBI): domain Eukaryota; kingdom Metazoa; phylum Arthropoda; class Malacostraca; order Isopoda; family Trachelipodidae; genus Trachelipus; species Trachelipus rathkii. The sequence goes on from JABUQX010021445.1 coordinate 18,507, forward strand.
CCTTTAAATCAACGGTGCTTCATCTTAAAAGTGTATAGGGAAAGAATCTTGGAATTGTCTTTTCACGAGACACAGACCTGCACTGTTAGGCAAGCCTTCTAATGCACTGGTGTAAAATAATAGATGTATCCCTGAAGGACTATATTTGCCATTCGTACCATATGAAATGATTCTCCTCATTGGCCTCTTTTTTATAGGGACTGTTGCTGATGAGATTTGAGCTGCTGGGTGGGTCAATTAATGCAGCGTATATCCGAACTGTGATTCAAATTTTACCTACCAAAACTTATGTGCTGTCACAATTTAGCATTTGATTTAGGTATTTTTACTTGAAAAGTCCATTAGAAAATCATGAAACTTTCCTACAGCCCTTTTCAGGCTCTCAATTTAAATGTTGCTTGGTTCTTTAGGGCGAATGTGAACAGTACTCTGCTCGCCTTCTTTATGCGGTGGGATACATCACATATATCACTGGCTACTAGTAAATGAAGACTCAATTCTATAATTTCTTCTTCATTATCATCATAACCTTTATCTCCTGGTATGTGCTCAATATAGTAGTATACATTATCGAGTAAACTTCTGGATCATTATCTTTCTTATCATACACGGCACACCTTGCTTCTATTTTCTTTTCTTCATTACTTAAGGTATTCATCTTCTTTAGACTCGTATTTTTCTTTACATATAGTACAATCAAGCTTTTGTGCAATAGTGTTTGAAACTACCGTAGCGATCAGCCCTTATTTGTTCAAGGCAGAGTTTACAATCTTAATTTCTTCTTACACTTGTGTATGTTCGTATTCATAGTTATCAGTATATTCGATCATTATAAAATACACGATTACCATCTTCTGCACATCATGGAAATAGTACCATTCGTGGCTGGAATGAACCTCTAACTTGATCAATCTAGACACTGTCTACTCGCGTAATTGGTTCACAATGCTAATTTTATGCGCTATATTCATTACTATTGAACATGTGTAGAATAAGTGCAAAAGATGCATTGCATGATATGGCATATCTTTTTCTTGGTGTTCTAACATAACTTAACTTATCTTCTGTTAGCAAGCATAGTAAGTCGATTAACTCTCGCGTCATGACCGATTATGTATACAGGGATCGTTCTGTTTCATTAGAGGATATAAGTATTCTTATTCCGGTTACCTGTCAGCGTGACCAAATACGACTATATCTGCATGTTTTCGATATTCTGCTCTGATTTTTTAAAGTCTGTTACATGAATAGAATCTGTAAATATCATAAACTGTCTATTAAGCTAATGTCGGTTTTGCTGATTTCTCGATGTATCATGAACACTGAATATTTTCACCTCTGTACACTTCACGAGCTATTTCCTAAAGCATGAAAACAATCAGCTTTGATAAAGGTCGTCGTGCACACTACAGCTCGTTCTCTAGCATGGAAATCTTTAACTAATGTTCCGATAGTTTGAAACTAAGATTTGTAGCTCGAATGTATCGAGTTACATTCATTACGCCTTTCCTTTAGCTATCATGAACACCGTAGCTGCTACTTTGAATTTGGTAAGGTTGGCTATGTCACCTGATTGATTACGAATCCTTCCAAGCGTCTATCATCCTTGCTCACCGTGCAATATTGTATTCTAAATAGAGTGTCTCTATAGTATGATGTTGACATAGATAGTTGTCCGGTCAGGTGACTGGTCATGCGCCGAAAAGTGAAATTGATTTTCAACCCTCATTACGTGTAGCTAACATTTTCCTTAGGGTTTTAGAAACAGCATCAAGAAGTTTAAAACAACAGCGCATTTTTCTGAAGTGACGCTTCAATGATCTCTTGGCCGAGTGTGGAAGAAGTTTTCATCAATAACCTTGTAACTTCATATGTATGCGTACGTGTCCACAAAGTCGACTTTTTTAGTTTCGTCTAATCAGGATGTGCGTTATAGTGCTGTTATACAGTGATCTTTCCTTCTTATTAGCAAGCAATGCATGGCCTTGAAGACTCTCTGCATTAAATTTAGCTCGGTAAAAGAAGCTCGGGAAAATTAAGCGGGAAGTTTACAAGCAATCAAAACTTACCTTAAAGGCCAAGTTTATAATTCATAGTATTTCTCATTTCCTTAATATTTAAATTACTATCAACACAAGTAACAACAGCAAGCGATACATTTTTAATAGATGCGCTTCGATAACCGCATAGCGAAGGAGAGGCTTTTAACCCAGTGTAAATGGGCTATATATTCAGTCACGTTTCTGGAAAAGATCACTTTTAGGCTATGTATAATAATTATTGTACCTCTCTATTTTAATTGATAATGTATTTAATCAGTTGACGCTTTTCATCTATCGGAAAAATTAATTTCTCATTTTTTTTCCACGTGGTGCCATAAATAGTGCAAAATAAACAAGAAACTTACTTCAATGAATATATTCGATTTTGTAAAAATCCTCATGTGTAGATATAAAAATAAAAACTTGGCTAATGATTAGCTACAGAATCTAGAGAATGTGTCTTGAAAGGTTGATCGTGTAAGACTCTGATTAGAATGGCAGCCATGCGAGTCAAGCTCGTGAGGATTTATTATATACAACTAGGCATCCCAAATCTAATACGATATGTGTGTCAAATCGCATCTGGCAAAGATGGGCTCATTGCAAAGACTTCCTTAAAGCAGTTTCGTTTAATAAATATAATAATTTTACATCATTTTATGCAAGTGGCTATTAGCTTAAAATCATTTTCATGTTTCATGGAGTTGATATTTTCTGAAAGAAGGGGGGGCGGCAGCCATAAGAAAAGGAGATAAGGTCTAAAAAATATGTTCGTGTGTTAGCTATTCGCGTAATGTGACGTGTGTGTGTTGTGTGTGTTGTGTTGTTGTGTTGTGTTGTGGTGTTGTTGTTGTTGTGGTGTGTGTGTGTGTGTGTGTGTGTATGGCATGTTAGGTTTCTGTATGTTCATATGTTCATATACATGTATAGTTGATATAATAATAATTAATAATCAATAATAAGAATAATAATAATAATAATAAATAATAATAATAATAATAATGAAAAAAATAATAATAAATATAATAATATATAAGTCTGCATAGGCATCATTGCTACGAATATAATCATGGAATAATAAGAAATAGGAAACCAAACTTACGTTTAGATAAAAATAGAGAGTTCTTTATAAATTATAAATCTTCATTACCCTTCTCATGGTCAGAAAGATAGTAGATAATTGAGTCATTCTTCGATTCTATGCTGACCGTGAGGCGTTAGCAATACAGTTCCTGATTAGTTAACCCTTGAGCGTTACTAATAAATTGCGTAATGTTTAGGTGTCTGCTAGAGAGCAATTTACCAACCCAATTGATTTAATTGTGATTCTGCAGCAAAGTGATCGAACGCGTTATTGGTGTTGTGATTTCATATTGATATAATAATAACAAATAATAATAATAATAAATAATGAATAATAATATAATTAATTAATAATAGTAATGAATACAAAGTAATAATAAATAAAAATAAATAATCAATAATAATAATAAAATACTATAATAATGAATAATATTGAATAATTATATATAATATGAAAATAATGAATAATAAAAAATAATGATTCTTGTGCGGTTGTGTATATTCAAGATTGAATTGCTAGTGATTCTGCCTGGTAAAGTTGACGTGAAACTTCTACTTTTTAGTATACCGGCCTGGTGAATAGAATGCTGTATGTCAGTTAGGCTAGGATGAGGTATATTTTTTGTTTTGTTTTCAATATTACAATGTTAATGGTAAGAAATTGAATAGTTTGAAAGAATATATTTCTTCATTTAATCGTGTAATGTGTTGATTTTTTAATATTTACACAACAAACAGCAATCAACAACTGACAACAAGCAACAACAACAACAACAAGACAAAATTAACAACAACAAACAACATAGCAAATATACACAAAAACATGCATCAGAAAATGCCATACAATGTCATAATCTACAAACAGCGACATTTTTGCAACAAAACAACTACGGCTAAGAATTTATTTTGTTTATGTTCCTTAAATAAATGACATCTAATAATGACTTGAATCAATAATTTCATTTAGAAAAAAAAAGATTGAATGCCAGCGATTAGAATATTATAACAATAGTCAATAGATTTCTATCGATGGTAGGAGGGTGACTACGTGCAGTTTTTACTATTTATCTCACCTTGATTATAATTTTCGTTATTAAATGCTAAATGTTTTTAGATATCCAGCATTAAAAAGAATTAAATTGATTGAAAGAGAAGCTAAGTGTTTCCATAAAACAATACAAAATAAATAGAAACGGTTTAGCAAAGGCAATGTTATTACAGAAGAATAACCTACTTGAAAAGTCAAAGATAAATGAAGATCAATAGATAATACGATCAATAAAGCATGTAGATTGATTTGAAGGGTAGGTATGGGTGGGTGGGGGTGTGGTTTTGAGATTAAACTGATTTACTGATTTAACTGCTTTGGGTATGTAAAATGCAAATTTGTTTAAGTTATAAACATAAGTGATGAACTATTTATTACAAACAAAAGTTTTAATAGAAAGTAAACAAAATAAATAAAAAATTTTGAAAAATAAAGTTCGAAAATAAATTAAATAAAATTTTAAAACTAAAATAAAAAATTAAGACCATAGTGCATATGTAAACATAAACACTTATATAACACGTCTCGAAAGTAAATGTAAAATTAAAAAATTAAAATAAATAAAAATTTAAACACAAAGTATAAAATGTAAAATAAAACTTGTAAAAAAAATTTAGAAAAATAAAAAAATTAAAAAAGAATTAAAAAAAAAAAAAAATTAAACTACAAACATATAAATGTAAATAAAAACTTATATGAAAATAAAAGCTGAAAAATAGATGAATAAAAGAACAAAAAATAAAAATTATATTAGCTACGTTATAAAAGGGTAAATGACATTTTGAAAATATAAATGTCGTATGTCAACCTTTAAACTTTAGAAAACTGGTTATCTTTGTAAGATGCAATTGGCAATTGACGACTTATGCATGTAGAACAGAAGAAAGTTTATGTTGCTATTTATTATTAAACGAATGTTTTACTAACCGGCACGCACCAGGGCTCAGCATTCGGTGACGGTAAACTCTGTTCCTTCTCAGTTACTCTTTCCTTCATCTCCTTCTTCTCTTCCCTCACACCCTCCTTCCCCTCTTCCAGGACCATATGACCATTGACCCCTCGTTGGGGGGTCCATGACACCCTCTTTACGAACTTACATCCTCATATTCGAGATCTACAACCTTTTAAAACATATATTTTGATATAGAATATGAGACTAAAGAAAATTTTATTAACTTAGCACCGCACCGGCTCAACACCGGTGCCGGATGCCACTCCTACTCTTCTGAAGTCAGACTCCTTTCTCTCAACCTTTCCTCTCTGCAAGAATTCATCCTTTCTCCTTTTTCCGCCATCTTCCTTTCTTCTTCTTCTGCTTTGCATTCCATGCATTTTTTTATTCAGTCGGTACCCCCTCCGTTGGGGGTCCCAGTACACCCTTATACTGAACTTAAGTAACCGTCATTTCAAGATCCTACACGGTTCATAACATATATTTTGATATAAAAAGGGAATGAAACGATATTGTTATTAACTCAGCACCCGCACGCTCCAGTCAGAATTTTGACCTCAACTCCGACTCGACTCAGACTCTTCCCAACTCTCTACTCCTCCTAATCCTCTTACTCTTCCTCCTTCTTCCTTTCTTCTTCCTCTGTTTTCATTCATCATTTCTTCTTTTTTCAGGAGGGACCCGGACCTGCGGGGTTTCCGGAACGAAACCAATCCTACGGGAATCCTTCTCCAACTCGGCTCCTCTACCCAGCTCCAATTTTCAGTCCTCTAGCCCATCATCTAATTTTAGGGGGAGGGGGGACGCTGGGTAGTAATCCTGTCGACGGCGGGGCATATATAGGTTTATGAATATATATTTATTACTATTATTTATTTATTTATTTTTATTATTATTTATTTATTTATTAATGTAATTAATTAATTAATTTATTTATTAATTATTATTAATTATTTTTTTTTTATTGCTTGTAAAATGTTCTTTATTTGTTTCATTTATCATTAAAATTACAACTAGGTAATTATATGAAATGAAATAGTCGCTTGCCTGGGGTGAATGATTAACTCCCGCGATATCGATCGGTTCGCGTTAGGCTTAAGTGGCCTCCAATATCCTTGTGTAACTACAGCGGATTAATCGACTGAAATTTTTAATATAATTTAATTTTTTCGATACATTAGTTTTTGTTAAATGCGAACCAGAGCACGTAGAAAGACGATTTAAACAGCGATATAGGGGTAATGATCACGATAAATGTCGATTGAAACCATCAAAAATGAATCTACCAATCATTTAAAACCTTCTAGAACAAAAAAAAAACCTTTGGGCGCCCCCTTTTTGGGGTAAAACCCTTGAGTTCAGGCTAAAAACCTAGAAAACGGTCTTCAGACCTTAAATTCGTCTCACGACATAAAAACTCCTAGTTTGATTACCGTAAGGAACCATAGGTAAACTGCAACATGATAGATGTAGGTAGTCGGGGTCTCTCGGCAAGTTTGCGGTTAGTTTCCACCCTTACTACTAATATTCTATATAATATATATATCTATATATATATACATATATTAATAATATATCTATATATATTATATATATCATATATATATATATTATATATATGAACATAGAAGAAACGTTCGGAACCGCGTGGAAGCTCCCAGAGGCATATTCGAAGGATTAACTTTAATTTCAGTAAGTCCAATCATAAATTAAGTACGACATCAGTGAGCACTTACTTTTGTGACATTATAACAAAATAATATTATATAATATATATATATATTATATAATATATATATATATATATAATATATATATATTATATATATATATTATTAGTATATATATATATATACATATATATATATACTCGTATATATATATATATATATGATATATATATAATATATATATTAATGATTATATATAATAATCGAGTGGGCAAGTACGCGTTACACTGTAACGGCGTTTACTTAACGTGCTTACAGGATTGTAACGAGTAACGGTACGCTTCAAACGATTTTAAAATGTAACGATGTAACGGTAACGCTAAACCCTTTTAAAAAATTGTAAACGGTGTTTTCTTACTCGTAATCGTTACATCCTACTCACGGAACTCCAATGTGTTGACTCATCATTTGTATTTTTAATGGAAACGAATTTTAAATTAACAAACTTGGACGTAAGATAATGTGACCTATATATATATATATATATATAATATATATATCAATAATATATATTAATATATATATATAATATATATATATATAATTAATATATATATATAATATTTATATATATAATATTATATAAGTATATTATATATATATATATATATATATACAGTATACTCAAGGACCAGCTCGAATAGACAGACCTTTAGGTAACAGACCCGGAAACGATTTTGGGACCAGGAACTTGAATAAGTTTTTAAGATTAGATCCGCTACGCTTAATATTCGCACGTATGTGGAAAGGAGGTCAGTGAATCAATGGGATGATGGAGGGAGGGAGGATGATCGTGATGGGGATGCAGAAATCGAATTTATAGTTGAAGTAGAGAGTATTGAGATATTGGATTGAAGATATGGGTTTATTATGTTATAGGGTAAGAGGACGGAATCAGAAAGCATGAGTGAGGTTTCTAATAGGGTCGAAGATTTCCGTTCATACAGCTATAGAAGTCTTAAAGCGAAAGACTTATAAGATGCACTTTTACAATAATGGGCAAGAGGTAACCACTTCTATCAGGTATATTCGCAGCAACAGGGACACTTTGAAGAGTAAAAAAGACAGTTCATGGAAATGTAGGAGGAGGAGAATGTAGAAGACGGAAGAGAGAAGAGGATTTACTCGTTTCTGATTGAGATTTCAATCACGAGTGGATGGTGGGAGAAGAGCGAGGTGAGATAAGATGAGCAATAATATGGAGAGGAGGTAGAATGTGTTGATAAGAGAGATTGCTGATCGAATTTTGTCTCAGGAAGGGATTAAAGATCTGAATGGTTTTTTTCACGATGACTCATATGGTTTCGCAAGTAAGGATGTATAATATCACAAGAGAATTCAATCAGTAGATTCATATAGACTATATTAATATCATCTGATAGAGGATAGATAAGGAATGTTAAGTAATAACTGGAGTAACAATGGATTCGGATTCATAGTTTTGTTGATGAGGATCTAGGGTGAAGCGAAAAGCGCTGAATAAGAAAAGAGAATGTGATTAAAGTTGATCAGCGGAAGGAATGTACAAGAAAATGGAATAAATTAGAAAATTAATGAAACAGAACATTATACAGTAAGAGAGATGAGGGAGATACAAGAAACGATAAAGAAGGTAGCAAGGAGAATCTAGCAAAAGATGGTAGGGAGGACGAAAGAAAAGACACAGCAAAGTGGCGGAGTGAAGAAAGTGAGAGGAGGCGAATAAAAGAGGAAAACGGAATTGATAACAGGTGGCAGAAAAAATAGCACGCGTACAAACAAGGGCTCGTATGTGGATCAGCAATAAATGAGGCAGAGAAGAGTGAAAAGAAAGTAAAAGAAGAGGTGGCAAGAGAGAGGCGAAGAAGAAATGATGGCAGGTGGGAGGCGAAGAAGAAATTTTTGACTGGGCAAAAAACATATAGAGGATCAAAGAGGAAGTTTTAACATCAAGAGTATAAGCAGGGAGGGTTGGTAGAATCAATATACACAACAGGAGATGGACGTAGATAGTGAACGCAAATTTAATGAATATCGCGTGGGCCCAACCCAACCTGCTGCATCCAGGAGAGGAAGAGAGGAGGAGGGAGAAATGATGGAAGGGAGATGAAGATAGGCGGGGAGGAATATCTCTGGAAGAATTAGGTGCTTGAAGCGATGAAGAACGGTAAGGCACCGGTGAAATATGGGATACCCATAGAATTGAAAAAAGGGAGGTAAAGAGGATAAAAAAGAAATTTTGAAAACCCTACAATAGGGGTTGGAACGAGAGTGAAGTACTCAGAAGATGGGGAAAGTCAATTATAGTTCCAGTATATAAGTTAAAAGGAATACAAAAGACTGCAAAAACTAAAGAGGAATTTCCTTGTTGAACCATTCTGTGCAAAAACACTATGAGGAGAAATTTAGAGAAAAGGTTAAAAAGTGTTAAAAGTCCTAAGATTGGAAGATCCGCACGAGTATAGAAAGAACAGAAACACGAGGATCTCTTGTTTGCTCTGAGATTACGTTGGAAAAGTATGGGGTGAATTCAACAAACGAGCATATATATAGCTTTCTAGATCTGAAAAAGCTTTCAATTCAGTGCGTAGAGAGAAAAGTAAAAGACTATATTGTGGAGACATTGGTAGAGAATTGAGAAGGAGCTCTGGGACAGTTGTACAGGAATAGCAATCGTATGTAAGAACAGAGATATAATTGAGAATAAGAAATGGTTAAGGGTGAGGAACGGGTTAAGCAGAAGCGTTTTCACATTTTTGTCGTAATCGTGACTGATGTATGATAAAGAAAGTGAGAGAAGAATGGAGATTTGGATGTTGATATTTTGGCATATGCGATACAGGGCATGTGGAGCGAGAGGGAGAACAGGTTTCACGAGAGGTATGATACTGTTTGGCCAACAGGCTGAAAGAAGCGGATGTCTATAGGGGTCAGTAGAGAAGAAGGAGAAGAGAGTTGAGAATAGAGGTGAGGTGATGAGACTAAAGAACGGTGTGAGAAATGTAAATATTTGTTGGAGTAATTTGAAGAGAGGGGAGTGAAATGTACACAGAGTCAATGAAGTAGGATAGCTCAGTAATGGGGGAGCATAAGACATAGTAATCCATACTGAAAGTAGCAAATGAGTGGGAGGTAAAAGGTGATTTTGAATGTGTTTAACAACGATTTCTACTTATATGTACAAAGACAATGGAAGTACACACAGAGAGGAAAGTAGAATACAGTCGGCGGGAAGAAAAAAAAAATGTTTTAGAGAAACTTTGAGCGCGATATGGAAGATAGAAGAGACAACAAGAAAACGAAAAAATAGGAGGAGTTGAGTGATGGTATATTGAATAAGAATGGATGGCAGATTGAGGTAGTTGGGCCACTGGAGAAGCAAGAGTGGAGCAGTAAACAAAAAGAGATGGGACGTGAGACGGAGAAACGAGACCAGGGAAGACCTAGAAAATGGAAATATGTCTCGGTGAGCTCATTGAGAAGAATGGATTGCGTCGATGGCAGGAGCCTAGGGAAATGAGTTTCGGATGATAGAGGAAATTCAGAAGAGTGCTGGCCCGGCTGACAGGGTTTTGACCCTTCTGGGAGCGGTTGTAATTGTAATTATAAATAATATACTTATATATATAGTATATATATATATATATATTTAATAATTATAGCTGATATATATATATAATATAACATATAATATATATATATATATATATATATATATAGCTTGTATATATATATATATTATATATATTATATATATATAATATATATAATATTATATATATATATAATATATATATATATATATAGTATATAAATATTGTATATTATATATATTATATTAATATAATATATATAATATTATCAATTACTAATATATATTATAATATCATATATATATACTATATATATAATATGATAAATATATATATATAAAAGACCGAATAATATATATTTATTATATAAATATATATATATAATATAAATATACTATATATATATTATATATAATATATATATATATATATATATATATATATAATCGATATATATATAAATATATATATATATATATTACTATATATATAATATAATATATTATATATATATATATTATAATCTATATATATCATATAATTTATATATCTATATATCTATATAATAGTATTAATATATATATATATATATATATATATATATATTTAATATATATATATATATATAAGTATAATATATTATCTATCTATATATATATA